>JALJEE010003013.1:0-73065 GCA_023231475.1 Seison nebaliae | reverse complement strand
TCCCTTCAATAGAGCGTTCATGTTTACGATCTTAGAGTTACCACCTTTTCCACTGTTGATAATATCGAGGTATTGCGCACTTATTACCAATATCAGTAATTCACTATTCGCATTTCCATCCTTTCATTAATGTGAAGAGTTCAACTCTCCTACTAAATTCTTTCGCAAATGTTACGATTAAGAATATCCACAATCTCTCGCTTCATTGGCGGAAATGATGAATTCCCTCAACATTTCTGAACTCATTCCTAATAATTTACTTCCATTTATCTTTCGAGGCAGTGAACTGACAAATATGGAACTAGACAAATGACTTCACTGAATTATCATTATTTCTTTTTACATTACCCCGAGGGGATTATAAATGAAAAAAAATAAACTTACTACAAATTATCTCATTTTGCCCCACATGACGGTAGTGTCTATATTATAGGCACTCGTACTTTTAGAAAATTGGTTCCGCGAGGTCAGATTTTTGTATAAGACGGATACAACTCGAATTTAATAATAAATAGAATGAGTCTCACGGCGGATTAGAAGAAAGCTAAATTGTTGATCTTTAATAATTATCCTAAAAACTTGAAAACATCGTATTTTTCTTCACAATATTTGAAATATTTCGAATATCTGTTACACGGCTTTATTTACATGTTTTTGAATCTAATATACACTTTGAATATAATCTTACATTTCTTAAACATTTCGATAAAGTTTTAAATTTCGATTTCTTCATTCTGTTCATAAGATTCCTAATTCCAAGAACCTAATTTCCAAATCAATAAAAAAATGAAATTCCCAGACGATGTCGTTAAGAATCTTCAAGAATTAATGGTAAATAATCTTTCCTTTATCAAATTCAATTATTCTAATGAAAATATTTTTGTGAGAGATAACATAAATCCTGAAAAATTCAGTCATTCAACAAAGATTATGGTTAAATATTTGAAGGGAAATCAATTCCTCTTTTCCAAAACGAATGATTTGAAGAATGAACAACGTTTTCTACAAAACGATTTATCTGAAGATTCAATTGAAATTGAATATGTCAATCAATCAGTTACGGAATTAAAGGGATCGCCTTTGATAGTTTTAATTTTACAATCTATTTCTTTTAATAATTTCTTTAGACTTATGCAAATCAAGTTCCTCCTCAGACTACGGAGAATATTTCAGATCAACCAATAAATGATAACGAAGATCCAATTAATCCAATATTTATTCCGTTATTTCTCCGATCTTTAATAATTTCATCTTTTTTATTAATAATTTTTATTTTTCTTCCCATAATTGTTTTTGGCGTAAAATAGATCGATAATTTCTGACATTGTAGAATTTGCTGTTACAGCAAATGGGAAAAAAATTTTTAATAATTTATCGGCCCGATATGGTGGTTTTTCCATGTTATTTCTTTCCATGAATCGGTCAACAAACGAGGTTCGAAATTTTATAAAAATATTTTGTTTAAAATCATTCTCTTTTTGAAGAAATTTTTGAATATAACCAAATTTTTCCAAAACAAAGACGGAGAGGCGAAATGGGAGAATTCGGTAAGATTATTTATGAACGGTAAATTTTTTAAATAAAATTATTTAACTTCTTTTATTATATTTAGTGCCTTCAAGTTCGAATTATTTCGATATTTTCAATTCATTTGCAAAAACTCTCAAAATTAAATTTCTTCAAATACATGTTCGTTTATTCATATTATTTCTATTAATATCATAACACTTATTTTAGAAAGGTTGGACGACGGGAATTAAAGAAAATTTTCTCATTAGAAAAATTGAACTGGACTCACATTACAAAATTTTCTATCAAGATAAAGTGGAAGAGAACTTGGAGTTATTAACTCACAATTTATTTGATGGAAAATATTCGGATGAAATATTTTATGATATAAAAATAAATTTGGGGAATTTATTATTTTTGAATGATTACAATAATTATCGATATGATTCCGATGGGAAATACGTACAGGTTTATAATAGTTGTATAATTAATATAAATATACGATATAAATAAATTAATTTGTTCTCACTAGAATTTATTCAAAATTTTATTTGGACTTCCAAAAGATTTGGTTGAAAATGCTCCTCTCACTAATATCGATGATATAACAAAAGGTTGATGAAATTTAAATGTTGATTGTTATTCATTTCATTATTAGAATTTTTGAAAATTCCCTTAAATTCCGATGAGATTGTTTTGAGAATATGTGAAATTATGAAAAGTTCATATTCTTCCTTTCAAAATGTTCAGATCGTCAAATTATCCTATTTTTAGAGATTCATCACCCACCACTCATCAATTTAACAATTGAATGGATTTTAGACCAATTGATTGACACTGGAAATAAGAAAGGATTTGCCAAACAGTTCCTAGACGAATTATTAACACATCATCCAGTGAAATATTGGGTCCTCATTCTCGACGAATACAAATATAGTAACACAATTTCATTGACTTTGTCCATTACATTAACATTGGAATTATTTGTTCTGAATATGACTAAGGAAGCAACGAAGATCCAGATGAGATTAACGGGAAAAAACCTACAAAATTTATTAAAATATAATTTTCAACAATTGCTTGAAGATACAAAGAAGACAGATAAATATTTATCTATCGACAATTATTTTTCCTCAGTTGGTTTATATGATGAGCAGTCGTTGGCGAAAATACACGGTCATAAACATTCCAACAACATGATAAAAATTATTCGACAAATTAATATTCTCACAAGAACAATGATCGATTTGAAAATTATGTCATTGATCGACCAATCTGAAATTTCACCAGATTTAAAGAAACAAATTGCTACTACTTTACATTCAGCAAAAATTTCTCTCATTCAACAGAAAGATGCAATTTTTCAAGAAGAGTATTTAATGAAAGGATCGATGAAATCGTCATCGGAACAAGCGAAGTTTCCTTTTCCCATTATTTTGTTTAATTCCATTTGTTTAGAAACCGATCAGTTATGTTTCACGTCTTCGACAAAAATAAGAAAAAGAGAGTTGAATTCTATTTGGAAAGTGGTAATGAAAAAGAACTACATGATGAAAGTTTCTCTAATACAATGGATTACAGTAATTGGATCAACCAGACAATGACTTCATTTTCCGAAATTCCCACAAATGAAGGTTTTTATTTTATGTGGTTTTCGTTAAATTATCTTATCTTATTTTAATAGAAACTCGATTGGTTCAGGCTGACGTAATTTGTTACTTCTGACACTAATTTTTTTAATTTTTTTTTATTAATAAATAAAATCCCCACGGAGCAAATTATATAGAAAAGAAGATAACTCTTTGGAGGAGTTATTGATAATGAGATTCTTACCAGATACCAACTGATTCTTCAGTATATAAGAATCAATAGAGAAATTTGACAGCATCGAAGACGCGTCACCATACGATTCACGAGAACTTAAAGAGTAATAACTGCAGAAAAATTTGATTGGAGAATTTTCGGTTTCGCACTGTACGAAAGTAGGCTCTGTGAGATCAAATTTTGCACCGAATCGATAATGTTCAAATATCTCTTCCTATATGGATGGATTTCCATTCAAGAAAATCGATCAGAATACTCGTGCCAATTGCGCTGCTCTCGGTGCACAACCTAGTTTGCACTCAGTGTAGGTAACGAATTTCCATACGACAACCACCGAACATTAATCGTACAAAGCTTCCGTACGAAATTTAATCAGTTAAAATCAAAAACCTAATCTTCTGACTTGTAAAACATCGTTTTTCTTCTTTTCTGGTTAGTCGAACAGCAGAACATCGAAAAATAAATTAATTCATATGAAAACCAGACAATGGTATTGTTTAACTTATCCAATTTAAAAAATTCTTGTTAAAATTAGTATTTTATTTTTCAGATGATATTCTCCATTGTCTACCGTCCCACCACTCGTAATCAGTTTGCATTCAAAAGTTCTGGGTTTTATTCATTATTTCTCTTCCCGACTGATGCAAAAAATAAGAATCATTTGCTATTTGAAAAAATTAACCATGTGACAGAAAAAATGAAATTTTATGAGTATTATCAATTGGTTAAGAATAAAACTATCGGAAAGTTCAATGGCGATGAATGAAATAAAGATATTACAAAATTAAACTGATGACTTTCGATGAATATAAAAGAATAATAAATTGTGTTAAAGAAAAAGGCTTAATCTTACATCAAATCTTTCGATTATTATATAATCTTTAAAATAAATTATTTGACTGCTGTTAATTGAACGATCAATTATAGATTGTTGAAGAGATGTTATCAAAATTGATTTTTAATAAATCTTTCGTTCGTACTTCAACTATATCAGCTGCCGCTCAAAATTCGTTGAATGTCAGAACGAAGATTAATGAACGTCGAGAGAAGGCACAATTAGGTGGTGGACAACATCGAATTAACAAGCAGCATGAAAAGGGAAAATTGTCAGCTCGAGAGAGAATATCGTTGTTGTTAGACAGAAATTCTTTCACCGAAACGGATATGTTTGTAGAACATGATTGCACTCATTTTGGATTAGAGAAACAAAAAGTTCTTAAATTCCTTAAAGAAATTTCTTCGAATGAATTTCTTTTAAGTTTCCTTCAGATAGTGTGGTCACTGGTTATGGAAATATATTTGGTCGTCCAGTAGCTTTATTCAGTCAAGATTTCACTGTATTCGGAGGTAGTCTCTCGAAAGTACATGCTGCAAAAATATGTAAAATAATGGATTATGCTGCCAAAAGTGGAATTCCATTGATTGGAATTAATGATTCTGGTGGTGCTCGAATACAAGAAGGTGTCGATTCATTAGCCGGTTACGCTGATATTTTTCTAGTTTGGATTTTTCTTCTTTTAAACTTTTCAATAAACTCTCCTCTCATAATAGAGAAATGCTCGATTTTCTGGTGTTATTCCACAACTTTCTATTATTATGGGACCATGTGCTGGTGGAGCGGTGTATTCTCCTGCTCTCACTGATTTTACATTTATGATAAAAGTTGAAATTTTTAAAATATTCAAAATGAAATTTAATGTTCAAAGGACTCATCTTTTCTTTTTATTACTGGACCTGATGTAGTGGAATCGGTGACTGGTGAGAAAGTGACACAAGAAGAATTGGGTGGAGCTGATACTCATACGAAAATATCGGGATGTGCTACCAATTCTTTCGAGAATGATGTTGACGCTCTTCATCAATTAAGAATTTTCTTTAATTATTTACCATTGTCGAATCGAAAGAATGATTATATGAAACAAAAGAATAATGATCCGAAAGATAGAATAGTGAAATCGTTAGATTCCATGATTCCTTTAGACTCATCACAAGCATATGATATGAAAGAAATCATTTTGGAATTAGGAGATAATAGACAATTTTTTGAATTGATGCCTGAATATGCGAAAAACATTATCATCGGTTTCACCAGATTAAATGGTTATACCGTCGGAGTAGTAGCTAATCAACCGAAAGTTGCTGCTGGTTGTCTTGATATAAATGCGTCAGTGAAAGCAGCAAGATTTGTCCGCTTTTGTGATTCATTCAATATTCCTTTATTAACATTAGTTGATGTTCCAGGATTCTTACCTGGAACTGCACAAGAATATGGAGGAATTATTAGAAATGGTGCAAAATTACTTTATGCTTTTGCTGAAGCGACTGTCCCAAAAGTTTTCTCTAAATCTCATTTAACTAAATTATATAACAGTTACATTTAGATGACAGTTATTACTCGAAAGGCATATGGAGGAGCATACGATGTTATGAGTTCGAAACATTTATTAGCTGATGTTAATCTTGCATGGCCATCAGCAGAAGTGGCTGTAATGGGAGCTCAAGTTATTTCTAATTCAACTTAATATTTTAATAAATAACTTGTATTTAGGGAGCCATTAAAATTATTTTTCGTGGAAAAGATGTAGAGAAGAATGAAGCGGAATATATCGAGAAATTTGCTAATCCATTTCCGGCAGCAACAAGAGGATATACTGACGATATCATTCAACCAAAAATGACAAGATTTCGATTGTGTAATGAATTGGAACGTTTAATAAGAAAAGAAGAGAAACTACCAAACAAGAAACATTCGAATATGCCATTGTAATTATCATTTCTTATTGAAAGAAATGAATCAATTAATCTGAATAGTGAATAGTGAATAGATAATGTAAAATAAAATGTTTGAAAGACGATTATTAAAATTTGTTTTGGAAATAAATAGAAATTGAATTAGAGACTAGATGATGATGATGATGATGATGACAAATGGAAATCATCAAAAACAAGAATGAAATCGATAATAATTTAAATTGAAAAGGAGAATAGACATAAAATTAATTGTAGTTTATAATAAATATTTTTAGAATGTTGGAATATATGCATCGATTTTAGTACGATGTTGTTGAGCCACACATTCCGCTATCCAAATGATATTCCGACATTCCTGCTCTCTCAATTTGACATAACTGTAAAATATGCCGAAATGAAATTGTTGGAGAAAAGAGAGTTTATTGAGATGAACTTCCTTCTCGAAGAAACGATCTTCAACACTTCTCTCTCCCGAATGACCAGTAAGTCCAGTATCTGCTTCATCGAAAATTTTCCGATAATCATCATACATTTCAGCTATACGATGAACTTGTTCATAATCGTCAGCATTCGCCAATTTAGCCAATCCTTCCGGATGTAATTTCCCACATTTCGGATAGAGTTTTGAACGATCATCTTTAGTTAATTCTGTGCCGAATGAATTGATAGTTAAAAGGAAGGCACGTCGATCTGCTTCGAATGCCAATAATTCACACATCACATTGGCTGTAGAACCACCAAGTGATTTGCAGAAAGCATGAAAGTCTTCAAGATAAGCACGATATAAAGTGTTCCGAATAACTTCCACATTCAATTCATCCAAATCATGTTCTGAAACACAATCCTGGAAATATGGTGCCAAAGGTGTATCGACAATAATCGCATTATATAATTCAGCTGATGTTGATGCAACTTGAATAGCTTTCATTTGTTCGAAACTACCCAATGGATGACATTTATTTAATAATTCATTCAATGATCGATGATGAAGAGTTCCCGTAATCAGCAGAATAATATTATCAATCATATAACCATATGTGATGTAATCTAAAAATTTACTTAATGGCGAAACTGCCTGACTTCGAATATGTTGAAATTCGATGACTAATTTATCTCTCAATCTTTCATCGATTAGGGCGACTGTTAAAACACTACTCTCATTTGCAAGGAATTGACCATAATCTTTCGCTTGTAAAACCGATTTTAAATCATCCAACGAATTACATGAAGTCAAATTTAAGTAATCATTCGTCGTAAGAATACCGGAACGGAAACCACGTAATAATCCTTCCAGGTATCCATGGTCAGTGTTAAACGATATCATTTCCATTTTAATGAATAAAAATTTGGAGGAGAATATATGGATTTGTTGACTATTATATCTATTTCTCGATAGATGACGGATAAAAGCTTAACATTTAAACTGATAATTTAATTGAAGATTTATTCTTTTAATTTTTTAAATTAATTTGTTTAATAACTCTAATTAATAGTGTTAATTGCTTAAATATAGAAACTATATAAATATTTATTTAACAGAATAATGATATTAACACATATGGATGATCGATAAATATAAGGCTTTTAATTCAAAAATTAAGAGAAGCAAATAAAATATTCCATTTCCGCCAAATTTTTATTTCTTGTTACTAAGTAACCGTAATCCATAGATAATTAATATTATAACTGGCATAGTGAAGATTAAATCAATTATCATGAAATCGCAGGACGATTCAAATAAAACGACAAAAACTGACGAAGCTACTGAAGTTCAGTGGAAGGATGAATTTCTTTCCACTTACGGAAGTTTAACCGAAACTCATTTTGCCAGTTTAAAAAGATTGGTTATTGACGGAGATGGAAATTCATTACATTTTGATACACCTGAAGTAAAAAACTTGTCTATATCTCAAGTTTTTCAGTTAACTTTCTTTTTGAGAATTTGAAATGGTAATGAGATCAATCACTCTTTAAGCTATTTCTCTATGATTCATACTTATGGAAATGAAAATACTGCTGTTAGTCAATTGACAACACCGATTCATATGGCTTCTTATTATTCGGAATTATGTGCTTACTTATTTTGGTACTTCCTCGACGAAAAAAAATTTAGTGATGTTCCCTTCAGTGAAGAGTTCTGTGAAAAAATGAAATATGCCCATGCCATTTGTACTTTTCTTATCGCGAAAATAAGAGGTTTGTTTTAGATTTTTGAAAGTACCTAATTTTTCTGTTTTGTTAGAGTTGGTTGAATTATGTGATTTATTGAAAGAATTACAAAATATTCTTAATAAACTTGAAGATGTGTTCACTCTAACTGACAAAGAAGATGTAATTACATTCTGCAAAGAATGGTTTTCTATAAATATTTACTTGATTGGAATAATAGTTCGATTTAGTATTTTAGATCAATATGGATTAATCTCTCATAGTTTCTCAAAACCACCAAGAACAAATGTGATGATAAAGAAGGTATAACTTCTTATAAAAAAATTCTTTATTTATTTCATAAAAGTTATATTTGAACGACGCTATTGAACCATTACAACCGTTAAGAGAAGCTCAACCAATTGTTGATTTGTCACAAACGGACAAAGAACATGAAATCAGTTACGCATCAAGTATAAATAGCTACGAACAGATACAAAATGATGTTAATTTTTCTGAATTCGTCAAAACTTCAAATAAATATAGAATCTAGAACTTGGTGATGATGATCTGTCAACTCAAACTGAATCTGATACAGTAACAGATGAGGAGATATTAGATTATTTTACTTTACAAGAAATTCGAGAGCAAATCTCTTCCGTTCAAAATGAATTGATCACAGCAGTTATTTTTTAAATTATTTTAAACTTATTTAAATTCATGATTAAAATGTTGTAAGGAACCGAATAATATAAAGTTGATGAAAAAAATGGGAAAGAAAATTTTCAAAGAAATTGTCAGTAGAAGGTTGACGACGGTTTATTCTGAAGAAGAAGAAGACGGTGATATTAAACCGACAAGTGAGTTGTTTAATTATGAAATTAAATTTTCATTAAAATAATTTTTCAGGCTTTACCGAAAGTAGCACTAATAAAGAGAACGATTAATGGAATTTTAATGATGACTGACAACACGAATAATATCGAAAGAGAGAATGAAATGATGTGGAGAGACAGGAAAAGCTTCAACGATTGACCGAAAATTTAGAATGGAAATAAAATTTTGAATAAATTCGTTGACTAATAATATAAATAATGAAATCATTAAAAATCTTTTTAATTATGAGAAATATTCGCGACAACCAATGAAGCAATTTCATCAGCAACATCTTGTTGAGTTGATAAGATTTCCGTTTGCCACATCTATTTACAAATTTTCCGATTTAATTAATTATTTCTCAATACAAAATATAACTTGTGTTGTTTGATTATATCGTAGTTTGTGCAAGACACCTTTCATTTGACTACTGACATTGACGATGAGACCTCCATTCCATTCTAGTTGATTCGGTTCTGATTTTCCAATTATTGCAAATCCCATTCCGATTAACTAGATGACAGAAGAATTAGGAAAAAAGATTAATATCTTAAGAAACTTTCGAATCGATTATATTATTCATCGATGGTTCATATGTCCAAGAGACTTCGAATATTTTAGATGTCATTTTCCCATTTCTAAAAAGGAAGAGAAAAATGCAGAATGAAAAATTGTAAAAATCAATTGAAAAAAAAGTTGAGGAGAATGTTGAATTTTATGTAAAAGAAGAAAATAAAGAATAACGATGCTAAATAAGTCCATCGTTGTTGGAATACGGATTTTTCCATTGGTGAATCACTAGCGAAATAATTGAGAAATAATGGACATGTCATATGGTAAGTTTTCTCACCAAATCTAGAATGAATTGAAGAAAAATGAAATGTTTAAAGGAAGAAAACTTAAAGTCGATGACAGGTAAGGATGAAGCATTGTCGATAGTGCGAAATACTTGGGAACATTGTCCCGTAAAGATTAATGCTTTCGGTTCAGTGAAGGATGATAAATTATTTTGTAATAATTGTAATTTTGGAACATTGATATCCGAAGAGTCAATCATGACAAAGGAGGATGGAACAGAATTAGAGAAAGTTATTTGTAATTTACAGAAATTCTTCTTCGTTTCACATGTGATGTCGATGCGACAATTATCTTCGGTTATTGCAAAACCTTCCAAATGTCTCATGATTGCTTTTTTCAAATTATCATTTGACGGAATATCGATTTCGTTATTGTTGACAAATGGCGAAATTGATGATGATACGATGGATGATGGTACATCAGTCGATGTAGATCCAAGACCAAAAATATCATTCAAATTTGTTTCTATTTTATTATTAGGTATTGATGCTGTTGGTTGTTGTTGTTGTTGTTGTTGTTGAATTGGTTGGTTGGATAATGGTTTGTTGTTGATGGACGAATCGATAATGTTTCCGTTGGATGATGGTTGAGAGGAATCATTCATATTTAAATCATCAATTAAGAGACCAGATAAATTATTAGTGATAGATTCTACTTTAGCTTTCTCTAATAAAGTATTCGATTTATTAGTTAACAAATCATTTTTGAAAGGAGCAGTTGATGATGAGACGACATCATTCTTCTTATCGACATTCCCATTAGAAGGATGATCGACATTTGTCAATTGTTTCTTCTGTTTCAATTTTAAAAGAATTGATGATTCTCTCTCTGGATATGACGGCATATTCTCAAATACGTAAGCCAATTCATCATCAGAACTCGTCTTTATCAGTTGATGATATTCGGATACACGTTGCTGCATTTCGATATCAGCTGATCTGATGTTCATATCCAAATGGAGAATTTCCAGAATTTTCGATCTCATTTCCGGAAATAAATTGGCAAATTTCACATATGCCGTTAATAGAATGTAGCGCGTGGACAAAGTACAGAATGGAAATTTAGAATGAAGAATTTGTAGTAAGACTTCGGGTGATGAACGTGGATCACCAGCAATATAATTCCCAAATTCTCCCAAAATATAACCGCCAACTTTCACCATATTTTCATGACAAGCTGGTGCTTGCAATGCTTCGAATACCGTCTTTGCTGCATATCCTTGTACTTCTTGACGATTCGTTACGATATGGATGACACGTTGCCAAACTTCTTCACTTACAAAATCGCCCGCTAATCTAATCAGTCTTAACATGACGTCTAAATACCAATTGGTATTTATGGCATATTTCTCTGCTAGTATTGCTACTTTCAATACCATTTCTTCTCTGATCGAATAATCGGCTGCACTCGCTTGTAGATAAGATAACATTTGTTCAACTATTTGTTCCGTATTCGTTTGATCACACATCGCATAAAGAAGATCGACAGCTTTCTGACGAACACTAATATCTCTCTCTGTTCGAAGTGCAGCACAAACCGTTTCATCATGTCTCTTTACAGCTTCATGAGCGAACTCACTAGTTGCTAATAGACACATATATTCTAATGCCAGATAACGTAAATTCACTTCTCGACTAGTGAGAAATACGCCTAATTGATTACAAGCACGAATCAATAATTCCGGTTCATTATCCAAATGAATAATAAGAAGAATCGCTTCAAATAGAACAGCATTCTTCGCATTGGAATGTTGAGTTTTTTTCGTTCGTGGATTATCCACCACTCTCTTCAACAACGTATCCAAACATTCATTTAAACGACTTCTAATTCCAGCATCTTCTGACGGTTGATAACATTGAAGGATTTGCAACAATTTCACAGCTAACCACGGTGCAGGAATGAAATAATAAGTATAATCCTGTAAATCTTTATATGATGTGGTAATGATACGTGACAAACGAGATACTGTCAATGATACACATCCCTTATATTCTTCTGGAAATTGTTTACACAATTGGACTAATAGACCAGTTGCTGCCGTTACTACACCGATATGTTGATCGTTTAATAAATGAATAATTCGTGGAGCATAATCGTGATCGATCAAATTTGGTTGTAATCTCACTAATTTCAATAAACATAATGCTGCACTTTGTTTAATCGAGTCAATGGATTCACCAGAAATTAATAATTTTGGTATTTCTTGTCCTACCATCTCAACGATTTCCGGATTATCATTCATATTCGCTATACATTGCAATGCCAATTGAACGAATATGGGATTGCGAGATTGAAGATCATTTCTGATATTCTGCATGATTAGTCGCATCAAATCATTCTCGGCACTCACTAAAATCGAAATGAAGAGGTAGCCAATTTGCTTCTCTGAATATTTATTGGAAGACAAAAGATTGACCGCCTCATTATAACCGAAATCGATGTCATATCCATGAAGGAAAATGAAAATTAGTTTACAAACATATTTCTTTTTTTGATATCCATCCAGTGCACGATCACCACGAAACTTCGATCGTATATTTGCCAATTCTCTTAAAATTCTTCTCGTTTCAGCTTCACGACTTCGACAATTGCGAATGTCTGAAATGAAAACGGACAAGCCTCGCATTGTATCACCACGGATATTTCTCATTTTCTCTCTCGAATATTATATAAGTTTTTTTGCTGCTTTTTGATGAAGGCTTTGATTGTTTATATTCTTATTTATTTTCCTCTTACGTCAATCTAGTAACAAGACTCTGGTACGAGACAATTATTCAGAATGTTCAATATCTTCCGAATGATAATTCAGCTTAAATTTCTTAATTCTTTCTCTCTCATTCATTATTTTATAGCTCTTCTATCACTACACGTCTTTTTTCATCATAATAATCTCTTCTAATCATACACTTCTCTTTGCTTTAACCTTCTAATTTCGTATCCTTCTACTATGAAGTTCCGTGAATATTTTTCGTGCACATTTCTTATCGATCATAACATTTCATATAATAGTTACAATTCTAAGAATAATTCAATATCAATATCTGAAGTTATTCTTCATTTATTCTGCTAAAGAAAGAACCGGAGAATAATAAAATCTCTAAAAGATGTAAACTTTCAATTTTCAGGTTAAGCGTCTAATCTAATTACCTTAGAGATGTTATCTTCAAAAAATTAAAAGTTGCTTTAATTAAATTGAATAATTATTTTAATTATTAAATCATAAATGTAAATTTTATCCAGTGAAATTGAAGATGAAACTTTTCGTCACGTTCTATTGTGGGTTCTATGGACTTCAAGCGTCTCTTGGTATCTCTAATAAGTCCATGGGCTCCTTGGATAAGGCTTATAACCGGTGCATTCGTATCTTACTGGGCCGTCCTAGACCGTTTTGCAGGGCTTTCATGTTTTCTATTGTGGAACTATCTCCCTTTCCGGTTATTATGCTTGATCGTTATCTCTCGCTATCGGAAACTATATTGACCTCTCCGTTTCCCTTCCCGGAATTCTCGCAATGTGAGAAATTTAACACTCCTCTCCGTTATTTTTGTTCATATTATAATTTATCGTATCCATCATCTCTCTCTGATGCCAGGGGTATGCTACACAACTTCAAGTTGGATGAGTACATACCGGGTGATCTTGTCTCTAGTATTTCACTTGGCCGTGAGCTAATCAACAATAATAATTTTGTCGGTCTAAAAAATTATTTTGGTGATCTTATTAATCTTTTATAATTTATTTCTTTTTTTTTCTTTTACCCTAATTGGGATTGTACTTCAATAAATAATAATTAAAATTAATTAATTAAAATCTTACTTGAAATAATTTAGAGAAAATTTTTATAAAGTGAATAATAAAAATTTGAATTAGAAATAATTAAAACAAAAAACAATAATATTCTTCGAATTATAATAGAAATTGTACAATAATAGAAATTGTCGATAATAGTTGAGACTCACATGAGATGTATACGCTGAAAGAAATATTTGAAATTCTTCTATTCAAAATTAATTTTTTTGAAAAAATTATGAAGTTAATTAATAAAGTTATTGTTAATGTCTTGTTCTAGATCTGGAAGACCCTTGTTTATTCGAATCCATTCGGGTGGATGACTCATTTTGTGGGGCGGAGAAAATAACTTTGTTTTTGTTTTGTCCCTTCAGTGATATATCTCTTGATTTCGATGGTTCCACTTTTCTTTCAGGTCTATATTCTGTCCGTGATTTCGACTGATCAACTCTTCCTTCTGTCCTCGATCTCGATTGATCTACTCTTCCCTCCGTTCTCGACCTCGATTGATCAATTCTTCCTTCCGTCCTCGATCTAGCCGGTTCGACTCGTGATCTTGATTTTTCAACTCTCGATTTAGATCCTTCCAGTTTTGTTTTAGATTGTTCCGTTCGAGATCTGCCCGCTTCGACTCTTGATCTGGAAGGTTCTACTTTTGTTTTTGATGTTTCAACCCGGGATTTTGATCTTTCTACTTTCGATCCTGATTGTTCTAACTTCGACTTGGAAGTTTCTACTTTCGATTTTGAAGGTTCAACTCTTGATCGAGTATCTTCGCGAGATTTCGAAGACTCAACTCTGTATCTGGAGGCATCCGCTCTAGATCTGGATGTTTCGGGTCTGCTTTCTACTCTCTGTCTAGATGATTCTCCTCTCGGTCTCGATGATTCTCCCCTTGGTCTTACTATCTCAACAACCGGTTCTGACCTTGCTCTACGAGTTTCCGTTCTAGGTTCCATTTCTATTTTCGATTTACGAGCATCTGCCTTAGATTTCGATGTTGATACTTTGTGTTTGATGGATTCTTTGGACTTGTTTCTAGAAAGTCGATTTCTGTCTCTTGTTCTACCAGTTCTGTCCGATCCCGAATATAAGACTGAGAGTTCTGTAGATCCAACAGTACTTTCAGGTATATCATAATATCGATTGCGTGCGAAATTAACTAAAATAAGAATAAACTTAAATATTTTGAATGAAAAAGAACCTCGATGTCCGAAAGGTCCGAAGAATTTTCCGTACTCTTCAAATTCTGCTTCGTCAACTTCTGTGAAATTCTTTGGATCGCTACCAGTTGTACGTCTATTAAACTTAGAGATATCTGGAGTGTTTGCAGATTGTTTCGCTAATACACTCCATTTTCGTCGTTTAAACATCTTTTTCACTTCTTTCCTCGTTTTAAGCCATTTCATTCTTATCTGATGCCTATATCGGTAACTTAGCATGATTGCCATGAGTAGTCCCATTAGAGCACAACAACCAACTATAAACCATTTATGAATGGGAAAAATTTGATGTTCCGTATTTTTAATTCTAACAGTCCATGCCATCGCCACAGCTGGTTTAAGGGCTAATTAATGAACATATTTTTAATAAACAAATTTATGAAAGGTGGATATGGAACCTATCGACTCTAAAGCTATTGATGACCTTAAACTCCTTTGATATACATCCGTAAAATTTTTTGCATTCATTAATCTTTCGAGCTGATGTTTTGTATGAAATATATCCGGATACTGACTTGATAGTCTCGATCTTCTCGTTCTTATGCTGAAATGTATATCGATCTCAAATTTCTTATTAATATTTTGTCCTAATGTACCTATAGCCACCTCGATATGCTTTTTAGGTAGATCTCTTATTAAATTCCACATTAATTTCCGAATCGTATTTCTTATCTATATTACTTTACATTATTATTGAAAAACAAAATAAATTTGTAACGCTATTCGTGATCCAAGTATTTTTCACATAAGCATTACTCAAAGTCAAAACTGAACTTTGGGTGATCAGTATGAAAATATCATTTTCCGCTGAAAAATTAAATCTTCCCATCTTCAAGATATCGTTTATTGACAATCCTTCATCTTTCACTTTTTCGTTTAGGCTTGATTCATTCTTATGTTTCCATCGAGGTTTCACATTTTTCTCATTTGAATTACCTAATGATTTACTTATTATAGGATTATTGAGAATCGGCATTTTATTTTTTTTCCACTCTTTCTCCATCGTTACAATTGTTGACCGTTTTCTAGTCAATTTTATCGTTGTATCCAATTTAGTTGTTGGGTTTAATTTAGTTGTTGGATCTAATGTTGTTGTTAGTTCTAATGCTGTGGTTGATTCCAATGTTGTGGTTGAGAGCAATGTTCGTATCGTCGGCCGTTCAGAAGGGGAAGAATCGGACAATTGAGCAAAATCTTCAGGAGAAACAATTTTTACTTGCTTCTTATTTGGCTGTATAATTTGATGAATAAAAATCAATCATAATAATTCTATAAAATTTAACTGTATAAGTGATAACTAAATGTACATCATCGAATGTTTTCAATAATTTTTCCGGATCTAGAATCGCTAAAACTTCATAATCTTTTGTAAATTTGGGAATTACTGGTTGCTCTTTCCTAAAAACAATCAAACAAGATTTATTTTCAATATTCATCAAAATTTAAATTTTGAAATAAAAGAAGAAATGACTGAAATAAGATAAATTATAAGACTATCCGAATTGAGAACAGTTAAAGTATAAATTCAAAATCTAAAAACTTAATCCAATTTTTTTCGGTACATATCAAATCTGATTTCGGTTGAAATCTGAATAAGAAGGATGAACTAACGTTAATTTGAAAACTCTTACCACAGAGCGGGATGGAAAATTTTCAACTTCGTCATAGGAGCAAAGGGGCTTTGATTCTGGTGATACATAGCTAAGCTACCAAACATAATTAAGTATTGGTTAATGACAAATGAACTCACCGTTAAATTAGAACTCTCGTCCCTACAAATCAACTCGGATGTTGATGTGAAATTGAGATCTTCAATTGTGTCACCCTCGCAGTAAAAACAAGGAGGAATATTAGACGAGTAATAAACACCTAATCTATTCTTAGAAGCCTCCAACGTGATAACAAGAGTTGATATAAGAAAATAATAAAAATTCATGAGGAAATAATTTTTTAGGAAATTATAAAATCGAAATAAAATTTTCAATTGAACCTAATTCATGTCTATTAGTATAACAATTTTCAATTTAATTTTATATATAATAAAAAAATATTCAGAAACGAAATCGACATGAACTTTGTCAATTGTCAGTTTCTTAATATAAATTTCCAAAAAATCTTTTAAGGCATCTTACAAGATAAATGTTAGTATCACGTTAGCGTTGATTGACGATGGGAACCAGAGGAAGGTGTAGATGTAAGAGGAGGTAATGATGATGATCGATATTTGGCGTTTGGGTGAGATATATGTATGCTTCCAGAACTACCTGTTGATTTTGAACCTCTCTTATCTTTTAGAAAAAGATTATTTTTCGAAGAATCTGAAAAATATAGAAGTGGCAAAATGTCGAATTAAATAGAAACTGTTGAAGAGGAATGAAGATTCTTTAGACTTCGGATTAGAATTTCCTAAAAAGAGTACAAAAAAAGCGAACTTATTCATTTGGAAGTTGACGAGTTTAAACTTGTAACTTGAAAATATGAATTTTTTAACAAATGTTTCAGTTTGATCTTTATAGATATAGAGTGCTACTAGCATAAGGATGATCAAAATTAGAATGTAAATTTTAATATTATGGTTTGATGAATTCTTCGCCGTCCGACGTTCTCCTGCATCGAAATCTGAATTTCTCAGAGGTCTTAACAGGAAATCAAAGATTACTGAGATATGGAAATTTGTTAACATTAACAAGCTTAAATGGAAAAGAAAACTTAATTTATGAACAAACATTGATCGTCTCAAAGTTTGTGGGAGATCAATTGACAATTTATCATAAGCTTTAGTAGTGAGTATAACGTGTGACTTTTCTTTATCATGAGGTTCAAGAAATTTTTGATTGAAATTGCATAGTTGTGTTGCGAATCGTGCTTCAAAATAAACTTTCATACTATTCTTTACCGAATAAATTGTTCGTCCGGTCACGGTAACGGAATTGATCGATTTGAATATTTTACCGCCTAAGAATTTTAAGGAATGAAATATGGCTGCTTTTATCTGTTTAAACGAAGAGTTCCTTTCATTAATATTTTGATCAAAATGGAACTTCTGTGTAAATGAGAGAAGTTGATTCCTCTGACGTGATTAAGGAACCATTCAAAAACACGTCATATATCATGTGTATATCTAAATTGATTGGAATTAGTGTTGAGGCGGGAGATAGCATTAATCGTTTAGTTTTCTTTAAAAAATTCGGATAACTATGTGCTTTGGAGTTTATATCCAAGTGATGCTTTGAGCGTCTAGAAAACGACTCAATTATATTAAAATACACAAATTTTTCATAAAATTTAACTTTTCCTCCATTTTCTTGCGATACTGACGAAACGTCTGTCCAGTCTGGTTCATGTAAAGAAATTAGTTTTTGTGAATTGAAGTTCAAAAATTTAAACTGGAGTTATGTAGTAATTATATACTAGACGTTTGTCCCATGAATGTTTTACATCTACTCCGATAACCAAACTGACCTTTTTTTCATCTTCTGGTGTAGAGAACTCCATCGGTGTTTCTGCTCTTTCTCCACTAATATTTCAATTAATTGGAAAAACAAAAAAATTCCTTTATTTCAGTTTCATCTTGAAAAATCAACCTATAAATTGTGATTGGTATTCCTCGTTGAAATTCCGGTTTGACAACGATGGTTTTGGCATTCTCCATAATTTTACATATAAGCTATTAGAGAATAATGAAAGTTAATAATCAATTATATAAACAATTAAGTTTTCATAAGCTGAGCAACTAATCGTCGCCTGACTGGTTCCCGTAATGATTAGCGTTGCTGTAATTGTGTAACTATCATACTTCTTATTTGCACCCAAACAGGCATATTCAAATTTATTTGAACAACGATATCTGATAAGGATTGATGAAATTAAGCGAAAGTTAAATATCCAAATGAGCAAAGTGAAATTAGAAAAATTAATGGTCATTTCCTAATTCATAAAACTAATTCGTAAGAAAGATACGATTAACGTTGCTAATATTGATCCATTTTGTCTTATTAAATTATCTATTAAACTTATATTTTTTCTGCTGCCAATTGAATACTAAAGAAAAGGAAGAAAACATAAGAGAAATTGTTTTTACATAATCCATAGCAGACCTAAAATATCAGAATTATTCTTAATATTGTTTTGTTATCCTGTTTTGCTAAAGACGGTGATTTGGTCATCCTATTTAATTGAAGCCATTCTATATATTGGAGATTTTTTAAAAAAAACTTTAAAATAGAATGATGAAAACATTGTGGTTGAAAATTTGACTTATATAGCAAGTGATTCATTGCAATGACCATGGTTAAATATTCAACATTTTATGAGGAAATTCGATTTTTTGTACATTTATAAATCATTTGCGAACTAGATAATTTTTGTTTGGAATCTTTAAAGCACATATACGTCGAGCATAAACGTATACGCGAAACATTATAAAAAATCACTAATGATTTGGGGCGACATTGGAGGCGGCTATAAATGAAAAATTATCCTAATAAAAGAAATGATGAACAGCGAAAATTAAATCAAAATGCTGCACGAACATTTTGTAAACGATTGTCGTACCTTCTACGAAAATAAATTCACTTTCCAGCAGGATAATGCGGCCATTCACAAATCAAGGGCTAGTCTAACCTATTTGGAAGAAGAAAATATGAAAATTTTTCCCCATCCGGCTCGGCCTCCCCATCTAAATCCAATCGAAGACGTTTGGGCAATATTCCAAAAATATTAGAGTCCTTTAGAACCACCGACAAGCTCTTCTCTAAAATTGAAGAAAAGTGGGAGAAAATGGATAATAATATAATAGAAAACTGTATATCAATTATCAATGCCATCAAGGCTGTTTGAAATGGAGCACGGAGGCTGGATGTCATACTAAATTGTGTTTCATTTAAGTTTTTAAATTGTTTCATCTCCTTTGTCCAATAAAACTAAATTCGGCTAAAACTAACTTAAGTCCAGTAGTGTATATTTGAAAGTTTTCAAGTTGTTTCATTTTGAACTTTTAATTTTATTTTCGTTATTCAATCTTGATTTGCTTAATTTCGACATGGACCTCAATCCCACTTTCAGAAATTTACAATGGCAACAAAAATGGAATTATTTAGATAAATTATTTGAGAAATCGGATAAAGCTACTGTCGGATTGTTAAATCCACCGAATATTGGAGTATGTATGACTAACTCAATAATCGGAATGATTACTTCTAGTGCTATCTTAATGAGACTAATAGAAGACAAGCAGAAATGTAAAAAATTAGACTTGTGTAAGTTTATAGAAAATATATACAATTGTATTGCGAAACCAGTTCCAAAAAAAATTGAACATTTGGATGAAACGGTGGGAGATATATTACGCACAGGAATCATAAAAGTAGCTGAAAACACTCCATATGTTTCTAAATATGGATTTTGTGGAGATTATCTAATTTTCAAAACATACTCAAGCGGTCTTGAACTAAATGAAAATCTCAATGAGAACCTGGATGAAAAATTCCAGCGTTTAGCTATAAAAAGCAAACAAAGTGACCCAAGTGACATGGTAAGATGGGATACATTACTGAATGATATGTTCGATGTGAAAAGTTCGGTTGAAAGGGGACAAAATTATGAATTTATCTATTATCAAGAATTAAATATGTTGAATTTACATTTACACATCCGTAATCCAATTAAGAGAACAGATAATAGTCAGATCCGAAGTGACAAGACAGAGTGTTTTCTATTAAATAACCAGCGAATGGAAATAAATGGGTTGAAAGAAGATTTATCTTCCTTAAAAGCCATACCTAATCTACTCCAAATTAGTTTGTCTGGTCCTCATATATTTCAATTCCATCCATCAACAATAGATCAAATGATTAGAGCCTTTACCGATGGTTTCTATTTTAGGAAGTTTCTTGGAAAATATGATGTTGCCAATTTCCCCATATATTTAGTATATCAATTTCATACTATTCCCCAATTGAAGGGAAATGAACCGTTCACCATTCATCTTCCAATTGGTAAAACAAATATACTTTACAGATTAAGATCAATAGGAATTGCAATCGACGAAGAAATGGTTGTAATGTACAAAGAACTGAAACCTACACCCGAAAAATCTGCCCGAAAAAATCCTTTATGTATCGAAGAATTGCGACATAAAATCATGGAGTCAATCAAGATTAAAGAACCTAAAGTTTATGATTATTTATCGAAAGAACAACACCAAGTTGTAGACAGACTGAAAGTAATTTGTGAATGGGTAGTCAGTTATGCCACAGATTTCTTTTATGAACAACAAAGTCGCATCCATACGATGGCTTTAATTCAAAGAGGTAACCAATGGATTTTTATAAATGACCAATTTTCTATTAAAATTCAAAATATCGAACAATTTACATCAATGTTGAAAGGAGAAAGAATTTCTGGAGTTTTATTTGAAAAAACAGAACAAGCAGATTATAATGATGAATGATTTGTACTTTATATTTTATATAAAACTACTGAGTTTAAAGACCTCTTTAATTTACAATTAATTCAAACCATTTAAAAGATTAACATCCTCACAAGTCAGTTCAGGATTCTCAGTTCTTAACTTCATAGTATCAGTATCTATCTTTTTTAAGAGCTTATCATAAACATTCTCTATTGTTCGGAATATCACTAACATAAGAAATAATTTTAAAATAATAGTTTTATATCGATTCGATCATTATGTTTATTTGTTGATTGATTAAATAAATTTTGTTCAGTTTTTGCCCGTTGCCCGTTTATAAATTTTAAATTAGTTAATTTTCGACTTTTTTGCCATATTTTTGCAGATTGTCCTATTTTTAACAAGTGAGACAATATCTCGACCGTTCTGTTTGTCGCTTACTGGCCATTCTGTTTTTGGTCAAAATAGAACAAATAGTGTATGTATACGAGGCAAAAACGAGAGTCTGGATTTTTTTCTCTTCCTAATACATCGTAAAATCGATTCAGAGCTCTTCGTTTTTGTTACCATTTGGACATCACTACGTCAGATTTGACGACTTCCAAGTTAGAATCGGAAATGAGTTTGTCAACGTCACTCGTAGTAGTGGAAGGTACGAAGTTGGTGACCATTACAGAGCGGAGAATGCGCTTCGGTCAGTCAGTACGTGTCCCAAATCGAGCGGCGACATTCTTTCTTTCATGGCTCTTCGTCGTTTCAGGTTTCTTATCGGGCGATTTATTCTTGGTTAGGTTGGACGAAGAAATATCCGAGTGAATCGGTTGAACATTAGCGATGACATTCGTAGGCTGTTCGTAAAATTTGTCCGGTAGGATGAAGGAGCTAGCCAAAGAAGACATTGACTCCTTTAATTGTGACATGATTTGCACGTTTGACATTCTCTTGGGAGCGGAACTTTTGATCCATTTCCTCGTTTTTTCGATGGGCTGATGGGAGGACCCTGATCTATCCCGTTTGGAGCGGATAGAAAGATCGTTGTTTGGTGACGGTAAACGGTGGATTCTTCTTTGATTGGAAGGATCATTGGGAGGAAGTGATTGATTATTGTTTTGTTGATTGTTTGGAGGCGTAGCATTTTGCATATTTGATTTGCATTTATTAATGTTCAAAAAATTATTTTCATTTTACATTCGTTGTTTACTCATTTGATTTCGAACATCTTCTATAGTCAACTTATCATTTTTTTATAATATGAAAAAATTAAATCAGAGAAATTACTTTCCACAAAATATCGATTATTCTTCAACACTAATTTCGCTTTACCATAACTCAATGTACAATGTTTGACGAATTCAACGATTTCTGTATCCAATACAATTTTCGATAATCGATTTAAAAATTCTATTATGAAATTCGTTTCTATTCTCGCAGAAACGGCCACATATAACGAATAGAGTGTCAACTTATATTCATGGAGATGTTTCGGACGACAAACCGGTTCAACTATCGCTACTAAAAAATCTTGAGCCTAATCATAAAGAGGAGAGAAACTCCCGAGATATATTCGACCATCAGGTGATATCATTATTGGACGTTGTTGAAAATCCGGTTTCATCATCATTACCAATCAATAATCTCGAATTTTCGCTGATAATAATTGGCGTTGTAATCGTTCGAATTTCCCCAACGTCGGATTCTTCTCCTTCGCTCGAACTGGTTGAGTTGTACTAGCAACATCATCGACTAAGAATTCGTTATCACTATCATCTTAAACTAATAATTTCAATATCATCATTATCGTCGGCCGTTTTCGTCTTTTTAGATCCTCATTTCGATATAATTTCGTTGATGTTTTCTTCATCTAAAATTTGTCCGGACAAATAGGATCAAATCAAAATACAAATCGAATTATTAATCGTCGAATTCATATATTATCGAAATGAATGGAAACTGTTTTTTAAATTAGAAATGTTAAATTAAAATTGAATTCAAATTTTGAAAAATAAGAATTATGTCATAAATACATTTGACAGAATTGAAATTGTCCAATCAAGTTTTCAATCAACTGAAAAAATAGTCGTATAAAGTGTATATCAAACAGAAGAGTCGTTAAATGGATTGATTAAAGTGTAATAACATATTTGGATAACGATGAGAATAATTATGAGACAATTTAGAAAATTAAAAATATAAATTATATTCCCGTTGAATTTTTGATTTTCTGACTTTCATGTTAGACGAAATGTTGAGGAATAAAATCTTTAAAAATTAAATCTGCACTCCCTTCTGAAAAATTCAAATGTACATCGTTAAAACAATTGTTATATCCTGAAAGTAATTTGTAATCGATGGTTGGCTGTTTTATTACCAATTTCCGAATTAAGTTCTGGTCTAATTAATAATTTTAATGATAAGATTTTGAAAGCTGAATAAAACTTGAATTAGAAATAATGTACTTAGCTTGCAATTTCTTTAACATTATTTTCGAACAACCTAATTCTAGTTCCAAATTAACAGTGTCTCCAAGACCAACGTGATGATATGGAGTATTGTAATTTCGACAGTAGTCGTATATATTCTTTTGTTTGAAAATTATTTGAGTTGTTTGAGCACTGTCTGGTTCATTGGAGAGCCATAATTCGCAGGCGTCTCCTCGATTGAACGTTACTGTTTTATATTGATCCTGCCATTCTAAATCTCCGTTCGATTTCTTACACATACCCAATAGAAGATGATTATTAAGATTAATGGTATTCAAGTAATACAAGAAATCCAAATCTGGTATAATCAATTCTTTCCAATTATTAGTACTATGCTCTGCTTCACATTTATGAGCACATCCGTCATATTCAGTGAATGTCTCTTCTACTATTTTCAGCTTGAAATGGTAATTTGGAGTGTGATGTTCGTACAATGCAGTTTGGGACTGATGAATTTGAAGGCAATAGTATAACAATATCAATAAATGTGATATCACCATTTCGAAATAAGAAGCAAATATTATTTGATTTTTTGTTCGACCGAAAAAAATAAAAAATGCAAGTTAAAAAAAATTAGAGTATTTCTATTATTGCGTGTCAGATTTTATTGATTTATTGTTTCAGATAATTTTGTGAGCATTATGCAAAACAAAAACGGAAATTAAATAAATTTATAGATTTTATTTTAAATTGTTTCACTGTTTACGCGCCTTTTTATACATAGAATTAATTTTTATTTCTCGAAACGGTTCTTTAAACAGAATACAATAGAAAATATAAAATTTAGTTTGAGTGAAGTTGTTAGGAAAGATTTTAATTGGCATTAATTGGAATAAAATAAGAATCGTTTATTAGATTGAATGAACGGAAATAGAAAATAACTTATTATCGACAACTCAAATGAATCGATAAATCAAAACATATATTTAATAACTAATTTTTACAAATATGAGTACACTTGCTGAAAGTACATCTCGAATCAACACTCACTCAAGCCCCCTCAATGATCCTTCCAATCAACGATCAATCCACCATCCTTCGCCACCTAGCAATGGTCAATCCATCCGCTCCAAACGGGAAAGGCCTGGATCCTCCCAAAAATCCCTCAACAAGTCCATCAACCAGTCCAATAAGAAAACGAAGATATCGAGCAAGCTATCTGTTCGTAAGAGAGTTTCCAACCTGCAGATCATGCCCCAATTGAAAGAGGTTGTAGCATCGTTCTCCAGGTCTCTCGCGATACCCAACAGGTCACACGTTCTTCTCGAAGAAATCACGTTGTCTTTAAAGATCATCATAACGAATCAAGAAAGAATCATCGAGAACTGTGGTAATGCGCGCAACCCACTCGTCAGCGATAAGCATTCGAACATCCGCGATCATAACATCGCCTCTTATCGCGACGCTCTCAAATCGAGTAACAACGAGTCTTCGACCCTCATCTCCACTCCTCTCAATGGCAGTGCGAAGGAGACTCACTCACACATTCCTGCGGCAAGCCGTGTCAACAATAGAGTCGTAGCACCAACCAAGAAAATTGAAACGACGAAGCTTCAGAAAACGAAGAGCATCACCGTGCGATCAGGGACTCGTACCGATTGTACAGTCCAGGGAGCACAACTTCGCCCCCCCGAAACCTATTCTTCGCTCCGTACTGGTCACAAATTTCGTACCGTCCACAACGATGAGCGACGTCGATAAGCTCATTTCGGATTCTAACCTGGAAGCCGTTAAGATCTGGCGTATGAAGAGCAGGACACGTGATGATATTCCAACAACTCCTCGCTCCTTTATCATCCGCTGCTCCGTGGATAAATTGAAGATTTCCTGGAACCTAATATCTGGCCACAAAACACTTTTGTGCGTCCTTTCTATTTTTCCTCTTCCACAAAAGACTTCTTTCGTGTTCGCTGTGTCGAATTTGGTGTACACTCAACCATCATCAAGAACGGTGGCTCTCCAAGCGTAGCCCCAAAAAACCATTCTTCCACTGATTCAATAATGCCCGATCCTGTCACCTCTTTATGAGATAATTTCTCTCCTTAGACTAAAGGATCGCCTTCCTTTTCGGACATCTCTACTGATATCCGCAATATCACTTTTCTCTCTCTCAACACACATGGTTCTACCAACCTCCGATCTTCTATTTCCTTTTTCTCTGGCCTCCTATTTCGAATTTTTCTTCTATTTCCCATCTTAAGCGTCGAGCTTCCGGTTGCTGGAAAACCTTCCGCGAAAATCCTTCTTCTCTCAACAGCGAACATCATCTAAAATCTCGGAAGTTGTTTCGCAGAGCCGTGAGAAAGTGTGTCAGGGACCATTTTCACGGCAGGCTCCGTAATGCTTGTCTTTCTTCACGTCCTTCGAACATTTGGAAATTAATAACCAATCGCTTCTCCCACTCATCGACTTCTTCTATTTCTGCCGACTCCTTCGCGGAATACTTCAGCTCCTATATGTATCGCACCTCCATTATACCCTACATCTGCCCTTTCGTCAATGTCCATTTCGATTTTTTCACTCCTCAAGAAATTTTCGAATCTATCCAAACTCTCGAAGGTACTAAGGCTCACGGTTTCGATAACGTTTGCATTAAATTGGTGCAACACTCACTTCCATCTCTCGTAACCGGTCTTACCGATTCCGTAAATCTGATTCTTTCCCATCATTCCAATTCCGAAGAAACCGAATATCGACCAAACCTCGTTAAATTCATACAGACCGATCTGCATTTCTTCGTTCCTACTGAAAGTATTCGAGAACCTCATTTTGATCCGATATCGGAATGTACTCTTTTCGTCATCCTACCAATTTGCTTATCGATCGTCATGTCGTGGCACCTATCCTCTCCTTCTCATTCTCCGTTCGGCTATAATTATTGTCAAGGAAATGAAACTATCTTTACATCTTCTCTTCTTTGATGCTACAAAGGCATTCGATTCCGTTAACGTTTCTTATGCTTTTGATTACCTTTTGCGTCAACTCGTCCCATATCCCATCCTCAGATTTCTCGCTCACCTCTCTTGTTATTCCACTGGGTGTGTTGTTCACGTTGACTGCTCCAGTATTCATTTCTAAATTAACTCAGGAGTCCGTCAAGGTACGATCCTTGGTCCCTGGTTATTTGGTTTGGCTATCGACGGCGTCCTCTGGGAACTGAACGAAAGTAATAGAATCGCCATTGGTGATTTCTTCTTCCCGCATGTTATGGCATACGCTGACGATTTCGTGATCATACCTCGTTCCCTTCGTGATTTGAAGAAATTCTATCTACGTACATCTCGTCTTCTTGCTGAAAGAGGGATCGCTATTAACGAATCGAAATGCTGGCTACTGGTATTCGTTCGTTCTCTAACATTCCTCTCGCTTCTTCTACCATCTTCCTTGGCTCGTTGATCGATATGCGGTTCTTTTGCTCATCCGCTCTCGATCGTATCCGAAATAAATTCTATAGGGCTGTTTTCTCGAATGTAGGACTTGACCGAATTCTCATTCTCTCCTAAATCTAAAGTCGTCCCGTTAAAGACTCGTCTTTCACTATTTAGGAGTCTCGTGCTACCACTGTACTTTTTGGAGACCATTTTCCTCTGCTTAAATTCCAGTTTGAGCAATCTTCAATAGAGTGAAATTAACAAAAAGAATTAAAATTCGAAATGATGTGCGAGTCTCGTAAGAGGCAAGGAGAAAAAATACCGGAAGATGATAAGGGATTTAAAAGTTTGATCTTAAAGATTCAGTTGCAATTGGAACATCATAATAACAGCAGAAGTTGATAGGTAGAAGAAAATGTTGACGTTGTTCATATGTGGAAGATTGAAAATCGGAAGATTTTATGTTGTTCTTAATGCCATGTCTATATAACAATCGTTCAACATCCACTTAATCAAAAGACTTTGATGCATCTATAAGACAAACGATAGATTTTGTATATCAATATCATTTTTCTTCATTTCATTTATCAATGAAACAAAAATTATAATTGTGCGAGGGGGAATCGATACTGAATCTTCCGCGTCACATATCATATAAAACTTTTATTATTCTTTCCACGCTCACTATTATACCAAGTGTATTATTAAAATGAAATAATTGATTGAACATATTTTCTTTCTCCTATTATATTGCTACTATATCTAACTTTCTGATAATAAAAAGTTGACTGGAGATGCCGGGTTTCGATCCCGGTACCTCGTACATGCAAAGCACGCGCTCTACCAATTGAGCTACATCCCCATATGTCCAATAGATAATAATGGTAATTGTTTGTCAAATGGCAAATTAAACGTGCAATACATGAATAATCCGATCTTATCGTTTTGTTACACCGAAATTACTAGTGAATTATTTTTGGGTATTTTAAAACATTATGGAACTGAGTCCATCCAATTTTAGTTTGTTCGATCGTTTTTCTACTGAACAAAATTGATAAAATGCACATTGTGATTTATTTTGTTTGGATAAAATTGGAGAATAACAAAATATTTATTAATTCTCTTATATAAAACAATTTGTGGAATTATATTTCTAAATCAAACTATTCATAATCTTCTTTTTTCTCCTTTTGCAGTATTTACTCGTGTCCTCATCATTTGAGCCATCGTGGGAACATGAACAAATATGTAACGGTCTCTGAACGATATAGGGACCTCCTTTTTTTAAAGCGCATTCACCAGAATTAGGTATGAACGTTCTATAAGCGAAATACGGAGAATATCGATCACCCGACTTACCACATGACCTGACAACTGCGCCAGTTGGTGCATAAGTTTCTGAAAAGTATTTGAAGATGATTAACGTAGATAAATGGAGGAAACTTGGATGGAGGACGGAAAATTTCACACAAACATCTTCATCCGAACGACATTGTTTGGTGAAATGTTGTTTGTCGAGAAATTTATCTGAACAATTGTAATGTCCGCTATAGGTAGAACAAACGATGCAAAGAATGGACATACATGCTAAAACGAGAAAGTAGTTGAGGAGAAGAAGGAAATAGTAACTTCTAATACAAAGAATTAATAGGAGAATCTTAGTCATTTATGAATAAGAAAGGAAAAGAAAAGAAAGAAGAAAGGTTGACGACAATATTCTGTCAATTATTGATAATGTGAATATTGTTCGATACACAAACATGACTATCATTAATAGAATCACCATAACGATGAGTGAAGAGGCTGATTGAAAATAAATAAAATTTCACTGTTCAATGATCAATAAATTTTACTGATAATCACTTAAATCACTTGTTAGTTGCTGTGTTGACTTATTTTAAGTTTTTTCCGCTTCCGTCTTCTCCACCTACCACTTTTTATCACATAATTATAGTTCTCCACTTCTTTCTTCTCAACATCTCAACTTATTTCCGACAATCCGACAATGAACTTAAAGTTCATTTTCTTCTCGACAATTTCCGAAAAAATAGTCGTAAAATAATTTTGAAAAAATTAATTATTTTTGATGATAACGACAAAACGAATATGTATTTATTCTAACTAAAATGCAACGAATTGAACTTTGTTTGACTCTTAACCGTTCTTATCAATACCTTAAATATTTATATGAAATTCAATAATAAAATTCCATAATTAATATTTTTTTTTATTATAATATAATAAAAAAAAAATGAATAAAGAACGTGGGGAGAATAATAAAATGAATGAAAGAAAAGAAATTTAAGAAATAGAAAACGGATCAGAGAAGATATTACGATAGAGAAGTTGGGAATTGTGTGGGAAAGAAACACGAGCTTAAAATTCAAAATGAAAAAAAAAATAATTTAATTAATTGAAATGATTCGACAATTCTTCCAATGGGAAATGGAGAGAAGAACGGTTGTTTAAAAAAGATTGAAAGCGATTTGAGAAGGAATGACGAGCGATAAGGAAATGTTAAAGAATGGGCAAAATCTGAAATTAACACTTCTACAAGTTGATGGTTTAGATAAAGATGATGATGATGTTTCACTAATCGTAATAGACGACGAGGATGAGTCCGATGACGACCGTAATGAAGAGGAGGTGAGAAGTGATGTATCTGCTTCTCCTTCGTCTTCATCCAATTATGATGACGATGAAGGAGACGATGATGATGATGATGATGATGATGACGATGATGACGACGATGATGACGACGATGATGATGATGATGATAATGATGATGATAATGATGATGATAATGAAGAAATAAATACAGACGAAGAAGTTGTTAATGAAGAGAATTCGAGAGAATCATTTAATGGTACAGATAATTCGAGTGTTAAATATTATGAGGTGGATGATTTAGAAAATGATAATTCTCGTCATTCAACTTCAACGTTAACGATCGTAGATGATAGTTCCATTATAACAGCAGAAGAAGAATTTGAATTGATTCCGTCATCGGATGTGGGTCGATCGACGGAGAATTATCGTCCAACTTCCACCGTCCATCCAATCGCCGTTTGTTCCCAATCTGATTTTGATGATAATGTTCAAGAGTATTTATCAGATGGAAGTGAAGTCATTCATCAATCAATATATCTCACATCATCTGACGACATCACTTCGACTGTTTCCACAACGTCAATGACTCACCAAATTGAAGAGGATAATTCTTTTGAGAACAATTATTCATATTATCATCCCAATGACGATCAGAACACTCACCTCTTGCTACCCAACACAATCAATACTGAATGTACAAGTAATCAAATAGGAACTTCTTATCCCATATTAACTACAACTCAATTTACTGGTATGGAAACATCATTTCCACATTATAATCATCAATCTATAACTCAACAGAATTTGATATCAACACAAAATATTTTTGAGAGTACAATAAATTCGTTCGATTTGAGGATGAAGAGCGCACCATCTTACGAGATTGGACAAGTGTCAACATCGGTGGGAATTGCGGGGAAAAGTCGTGAAGAAAGCGAATTGGAATATTTGCGAAGTGTCGTTAATTCGATAGATTTCCATAAGGAAATTAGTAAATGTGATGGAATGGAGAAACGAATGAAAGAGAATTCGACAAAACTCAAATTACTCAATATGACGAAGAAGACATATGAGGCGATTATAGAATCTCAGAATAAATCGTTAAAAATGGTAAGAGAGGAATTGACATCGGCCAAAACCATTTTTGAAAGTAACGACATTCTCAGGAGGAAAATTCGTGGATTGGAGCGACAATTGCGAAGTGATGATCTGTTCGAACAGAAATCGAGACAATATCATGAGAAATTGGGAAAGGTGGAAGAGAAAGTGAAAGATTTACAAGAGGATTTGAAAGAGAATGAACAGAAATTGATCGAAATCAATTTCGAAAATTCGCTTTATAAAAAACAGATAATGTCGTTGAAAGACGTGATTCGTTGTAAGAATGACGAGCAAGAGAAGATGAATGAATTGATCGAACAATATTTCAAAAAGTTCGAACATCTCTTCGAATCCAATCCTAACGATCTAATGATGAGTCGTGCCTCCAATGAATTGTTGAAACGAATGACGAAAATGTTCCACTCCATCAATATTCGTGTCAACCAACAAATCTTCCCTTCAACAAATCCAGAAGAGAATGATCAAATCACTTCACGTAAATTGAAGAGACGAATGGAAGAGTAAATTGAAATGTGCAATCAAACATTGATAAACATCGATTATCATTTCGATGGAAATGGAAGGAAATAATCAATTCTCCTTTTTCATGAAAATTACAAGTTTTTCATCTTTCCAATAAGTCGTCACTTATTTATAATAAGTTTCTTCCCTTTCGCGTTCTCTTTTAAGAAAATAATTTTAAGAAAGTTAATTAAATTAAGAAAAAAGTTTCACCACCAAATTCTTTTCAAATCCGCTCAATATTTTAATGTTGATGAAAAATTCATTTGAAAATTTTAGTTCATTCTCATTAATTTCTGTGTGTTGACGGGAGGAGATAATAGTCCTTTTCCCCGTCTCTTCAATGGTCCACACACATCGATGTCATTTCGACTATGGAGAAAGAGAGAGAGAGAGAAAAAGAAAGAGAGAGACGATAAACTTTATCACATGAACAATGATGAATTTCGTAAATTTTTGATGTAAATGAAATAAATAAATTTTCTCTTAATTTCTCTTCATTTCTCTTCATTTCTAAAGAATTCTTTCTTTTTTTTGTATATATTTCTCCTTCAGATACTCAAGTTAAATGGTTAAACGACTTTCCCAGACAGTTCTATTCTCATCGACCATTTTTAGGCCGATTCCGGACAGAAATATCGAGAAGCTGTTCGTCATACCTTGGAGGCTGCTCTCTGTATCGCCAACTTCGAATCACAAGTAGTCGAACGATATAATAAACCAGAAATCGAAGATGGGTTCAATTTTCATTATCATCATTATCATCACCATTATTATTCATTTTCGTTAGTTCATCACCAGAATTATTATTGACACCTGTTATCATTAATAAGAATAAAAATGAAAAAGTTCTCATCGAACCATCGGTAAATTCGATTCGAGTATCAATCAATATAAAACAAGTTCCATTTTCTAATCGTCATTTCATTTCATTCCTCTTCCAGAGTGATGATATCGAGAAATTGTTGTGTAAGAAGTTTATGAACTTTCTGACACGACGAGCAGAACGATTTCTCATTCTTCGACGGACGCCCATCGAAAATTATGATATCAGTTTCCTCATCACCAACCTGCACATGGAGCAAATGTATAAAGATAAAATTATTGATTTTGTAATCGATTTTATGAAAGATATTGATCAGGAATTAAACGAAATGAAATTAGCTCTCAATTCACGATCAAGGAATTGCGGAGAGGAATTTCTCCGAAATTTTTCACTTTAAAATTCCTCCACACACACACACACACACACACACTTATATACACAACATTATTTTCCGCGTCTTTTCTAAAATCTCCTTTTTTTTCCGCCGAGTATGATTGATAAAAATGAAATTTTTTTCCGGAGAAAACTCGAGAGATATTTATAGTTGAATATTCGCTTGATGCCATTCGATTTGTGATTGATAAGAAAGAGTGTTTACAAATAAGGATGTTTTTAAATAAAATTCAATTGAAATTGGAGAAATAAAATATAATAAATTATTTGATTATTGGAGGTGGGGAAGTGAGGGAAGATGATGAGTGAGGAGTGTAAACGGAAGTTAAGTGGAGAATAAATGAGCGAAATTTCTAATATGATGGAATTGTTTTTTGGAGAAATCGGTGATATATAAACTGTCTTGATAAACTGAGAGAATAGTTGTCGATTTAATCCCGTCGATGAAATTGGCTGTTGGTATCATTCTCATAGAAAAGGATGAGTTGGATGCGAATGAATCGAAACAAATGAATTGTTTGTCGCCATCGAAAATACAGAGAAGATTGAGAGAATCATTTGCAATGAGATAGACTTGTTTCGGTTTCTGACATAGTTTCAATGATTTGAATTCGATACATCTCTTCTCCACTCCATCGATATCATACAAATGAATAGAACGTGACGTTATTAGACAAATCGTCTCCTTTTTCACATCGAACGATTTCACCAATTCATTGTGATCCATCACAATCTGAAACAATTGATCACCATCCGAATTGAGACGTCTCAACGAATTGCGATCTTTGTCCAAAATGAAAATGTTGTTGGATTGTTGATCAACTTTCATCTGTTGAATTTGACGGAATAGAACATGACGATCATTTCGTTGATTAATCGTTTTGATTAAATCGTCATTTTCATTGAAGATGAATATTTTATTCTGGACATGATCGACAGCGACCAATTGATCATTTCCATTGATATCGATCGATCCACAGGACAAGAATCGACCTCGCTCCTTTCCTTGATCTCCGATCCAATAAAGATGTTGATATTTTAAATCGAACACATTCACCGTTCTGGTGGTTGAGATATAAATATATTTCGACGATCGACAAATTCGTTTCGGTTGGAATTGTAACGGAATTAATTCCCTCTCCACTTTCTCGAGAGGAGAATTGTTTATCAGATCCATCCATTGTTCGATATTCGAATGGAATTGTTTTGTCATTTGTTCCACTCGTTTATTCGACTAGAGAAATGGAAATTATGATTTTTTTTTTAGTTTTATAATTTAAATAAAACTGAATTGAGTGATGAAAGATTTCCATTAATTATCGAATTGTGTTGATAAAGATCTCGACGAATATCGACAAACTTCTCTTCATTCGCTTTCGCTCTAAACCAGCAGGATGATAATAAATTTTCAAATTTAAATTTAATTTTAACTCATTTAATTTATCGATGAGATGCAACTCGTCAACTTTCTGTTTGGCCAAGTCAATTCTGAAAATAAATGTTGAAATATAATTAGATATTTATATGATGATAACTGTTCCATATTTTGATGACGGATTTGTTTGAAATGATTCATAATAAATTCTTTCTTCTCCTCAACCAATTCATGTAAGTGTTTTATTTGGCTCAACAACATTCGTTCGCCATTCTCTAAATTATTCGTCAATTCATCTAAAGAAAGATAAAATTGATTTTTTATAAATAAATTCCAACTGGTCAATGTATCGAGTTTATTGATATTAGTCGAAATTTCTTCTTCAATACTCTCTCGTATCTCCTCCAAATGTTTCACTTTACAATTAAGACATAATCGACGATTACAATGACGACATTCAGTACAAGCCGCATTCTCACTATCTTTACACTCCTCACAATTGATATTGGAGAGACCGATATGATGATAAGGAATACTCAGAATTTTTTGTACCAGAAAATTGATTGGGAGGACATCAGGACGATCAATATAAACGGACTTGTTACATACGGGACATAAATGGAATTTGTTGGAGGACGATCGACGAAGTGCATCCACACACTTCAAACACACCGTATGCCCACACATCAGATTACGAGGATCGGACAACGTCGTCTGACACAATGGACATTCGATATACGAGAGAATGTCCTCCTTCCTCACGATATTTCCACAATTGTTACTGTTGCTATTCTCTTTATTGGCGATGAGAACGGGAGGAGTCGAACTTTGTTTCATGACGGCGAATGACGCTTGTTTCCCATGTTTAGTTAACGTCGAACTTCGATGATTGTTGAACGAACGAATTGGACTATTGCTCGTCGTCTTATTCTTATTCGTTCGACTTGTTATATTGTTCGTCGTTTCATTCGTTTTATGTTTCGTCATTTTCCGACTCTCAATCTTCTCGTTCGTTAATCGACGTTTCTCCAATTTCTCCGATCTCCCATAATTACGATTCATTAATTTCGGATTATTACCTCTCTTCACATTGTTGCCCATCGTCGTTGTTGTTGCTGTTGTTGTCGTGGAGGAAGTTGACGAGGATTTCTTATTAATCCTCGAACGATTATTATTCGTGTTACTTATCATTGATGCTGATTTCAATAGACATTTCGTATCACTCTTCAAATGAGGATGATTCGTTTGGAAAGAATTTGGTTGCGTACAAAGCGATGAAGTAGATGATGTCAATGATGATAATGATGTAGATTTAATGGCTGAATTGGTTAAAGAAGAAATCGGTTTCGACATATTCGATTGACAATTGGAAGTTGTTACGGACAGTTCGAACGTTGGTTGATTGGACAGTTTGAGAGATTCTGAAATTTTCGTCGGTGCCAATAAGGTGGAAGTGGTGGACAATTGAGAATTAGTTCGATTATGAAAATCAAAATATGGTGATAATCTTTTCTCACCAAATGACGATCGTTGTTTACTCTTCAGGCATTCGTATGTCTCATTCACATTCTCTATTGAATAATCGTCGATGTTCAACGAATAAGCGGGAATATCCAGATCCTGGAAATTATTCTTCTCTTTCGTCACTGCAGGAATTGGATCGATCGAATCACTATCGTGCTTAATTCGTGGGGAATTTCTCATTTGGTTCTTGATCTTATAATGAGTTCTCAATGCTCGAATTTCATCACGTTTTGACGTTTTGATGGTGGAGAAGGGGGAAGATCGAAATGATGATGAATCGGAATCAGAAGGATAAAAATTCGTTTTCTCCGAATATTCCTGATCTGAATTCATCGACATAACATCACCTTTCTTCTTCGATGACAATGTTCCATTATGTCCATTGTCGAACTGTTGATCGTTCGTGGAGGAATCTTCACTGGTAATACTTCCATTCTTAGTTCCAGAATACTCACTCATTCCATCCATCAATTCCGTTTTCTCATTTTTTCGGTCGTCCAAAAAATTCTCATTTATTAATCCACCGTCATCACTGCTGTGGTTTGATGATTTTTCTTCGGTATCTCCACTCGATTGGGAATGTCTTCGATGTGATTCATTACCGTTTGATGTTGATTGTTCCGTATGGAGTTGCATAATGTTGATCATTTTTCCTTCTTTCTCTCTTTAACAACTCAATCTGAGAATGGAAATCTAAAGAAAATTTAAAATGAAAATGAAAAGTGATTTCATAAAAATTATGATCAGCAATTATGAATAGAAATTTCTTTCATATGAATATTGAGTGAAAGATTAGAATCTCTTCTCATTCGAATGTAGTTGAATTGTTTCAACGAGGAGACGGACTTTTGAGCCATTGGATCTCTGAGTTTTATGATCTTTCATGTATCGATCTTGATCGATAAAAATGGATCACAATTCAAAATAACTTGAACGTCCTAGACTCCCCATATACAGACTTTCGTACATCGTTCAATTTAATGAATGAAACGTTTGGAGATACCAATCAATTACTATTGATAAATAATCAACCTCTCATTTCAATAGCGAGAAGTTATTGATAAGCAATGAGGTGTGTTACCAACACTCGTCACAAAATAGTTTCTTCTCTGAACATTGGGAAAAATAGCCATCTCCATGTTCATTTAAAACAATTATTTGAAAAGGAGAATAAGAGGGAGAACTCCCAATAAACTGAGACGTTTATACTCTCCAACTAACTTAATAATTACCACATATTTTCATACGAACCAGAATAGGAAGAGAATGTGTTGGGAATATTCAATTGGGACAAACAATCGTCGAAAACAAATACAATTCGACTATTGGACAATTGCTTGAAATAATTTGAAATCTGACAATTCGTAAAAAGAATTTTATTTGCACAATAATTTTAGTGTGATTCAAATTAGAATAAGAGAAAATAGAAAATATTGGCAATATTTTTAAGGTTTCTCATCATTTATTTCTGTTACCATATACTTTTCTCTATAGTTCAGTGAAGAATGTCCTTCATAATATTATCTTTTCCGATTTACAATTGCACTTTATGTTCGATTGTCTTATGTCTTATTTCTTCTTATAAAATATCTTATTGTTGGAATTTAGTTGAGAATGTTCGATTTTCTGACGAATATTGAAATGTGATTTTTAAGTTTCCACAGCAGATGTGAAAATGTACAATGAAAAAAAAATGCAATTTTTCTCATAGCGATATGTGAATCTTTAAAGGTGCATCTTATGGAATTTGGTTACAAACTTTGAGTTGATCTAGTTGATCAACTGATTACAATGATCAAACTAGTGGATCTAGTTACAAATCCTATCGTTCTGTATCATCGCCACAGACAGTCACAGGACACCTTTCAATTTGTTGTTAACATTACATATTGATAACATCGAAGTAATTTTCCACTAGATTCTTCAATTAATCCAAGGTTATATATGACGACACTTCTTCCATTTGGAAGATAAAAATTGTGAGCACAATATCAGGGAAACAATCACGTAAATCAAAAATACGATAATAATTACATAATACAAATAAGAATAAACAAGATTAAATTGTGTAATTTTGACAAATTTCAAAAGAAAACGGTGATAAGATTTGAAATTCCATCTAAATGTTTTCCCAATGGATCCTTTTGCGTATTAATGGTATAAAATTGAGGAACATTTACACTATTGTATCTTTTACGTAACTTAAAATTACGGAAAAGTTTTGAAAGAAATAATCGGAAATTTTTATTAATTCTCCTTTTGGTCATCATATAACCTTAATATCTATTTCATCATTATCATTATCACATTTACGTAAAATATGAGAAAAGCAATAAGATTTTTTTAATAACATGTCCAATTATAAATTTTACTCCGTGAAATCTTCCGGAGAAGGAGAGACTGATATTTGAACGATTTATTAAACGAGATACGTCTAATGAAATGTTTCGTTATGCAAAAGGAAAAGTTTTCTTGATTAAAAATATTCGATTTATTTAATCATAGTTGTGGGACAATTGATAACTATCTAATTATTCTATTTCTCCCATGAATTGATTGAGTGAAATAGTCGATAAAATAGCCACTTGGTCTCCTTAAAATTAAAAGTAAAGTTCCTTAATTTGTTATAATTAAAAGGGTATCCTAATCTTAATATCTGTTCGTGAAATAACTAAGAGATCTGCTTTCTTTTTGTCGAACAGAGTGAGACAAAAAAAATGAACAAGATATTTCTCGGGTGACATGTTCGTTTAAGAATAGTCGTTTGTTCAAAATATCGTCATCTCGCCGTCAAATTTTCGAGATTTATAATGCGGTCACAAATCTCTAACGAGTAATGATTAAATGTAAAAAACGGAATGTTATCAGTGAATTCCATAAATTCTCCACTTAACATTAAGGACAGTTAGTGGAGTGGGGGAAAGTATTTGAAGCCAATAATAAGTTGAAGTGAATGGCCGTTGGCCGAAATCTTTATAATGGAAACTATTCCTAACATCTCGCAACACACTTTCCCAAACATTCTATTTTCAGAATAAACAACACTAACTTTTAAAGAACATTTAGTTGGTGGGAGACGAAGAGTAACAATAAGAAAGTAAAAATTATCCCAAATTATTCTTATTAGAACGACGAATAATTATTTTCTCAAATTGTTTATCCGAAACTAATAATTTGTTCGAATTTGAGACTTCAATGTGCGGAATGTGGTCCAATCGACCACACCTCCCAACTACAATTTCATTACAACGATTTCCGTTCGCTCAAAAATTTTGGGGAAATTATACCTGTCTTTTCTCTCAAAGAATCCATCATGCATTGTCATCGAATGATAAATGAACGAGAAGAATTCTAGAACATTACTCGTTTTTCGAAAGTGGTAATCGAGTAATTGTCCCAAAATATCTCTATCTTTTTCTTAACTTTCTCCTAAACACAAAGGCATATTTGTATGAATTCTATTTTCAACTTTCACTCATCAGACAAGGAGAAAAAGTAAGGAATTCCGATGAAAATAAACAAGAAGATTCTCATCATTCACAATCATAATCTGCTGCCTTGTACGAATATAAAAATATTTTCTGTTCATCAAAAACAACTCAATGAATTAGAGTTGTATCTCAATTATTTAACAGTTCTATATATCGGTTGTCAACACATTAAAAGTTAATGATTAAGTTCTATGTATTGGAGAAATAGAATACGTAGGAGAAATGTAGACGGATTTCCTTCTGACACGTTCCACCAACACTAGATACCATCTGTAGGATGTAGTTTCTACATCCCCACCATCCGAAAACATGAGAAGAATATTCAAACGATAATTATCATTCTGAAAAAGACGATTTCCATCCGATGGAATAGAATGTATCTGCAAATAGAGCAATATTTATCAGTTAATTTCTTTTCATCAAACTCTTCTCTAACAACAATTAATTCCATGAACTTTTATGCAATGTCCAATAACATGTCCATTACTCACAACGGACATGTTCAAATTTATCAGTTTCATAAATTAACGTATGTCAAATAATTTTTTCGAATAATAACTTGATTAAGTTATTTCGATAATTAAATAATTGAAATAATTATAATTCGATTGACCGTCTGTAAATACTGTTGGCGTTTTGATGGTTTTTTTTCTCAATTCGACGATGAAAGTTTCGAATTACTCCGAATTTGTTAAACACATAAAAGAAAGTTTTTCGAATTAAGTTTCGAACTAAAAGAAGTTTTACCTCAATAATAATATTTAAATGTTCATTATCAGGAAGTTGGAGGTAATTCAGAAAAACAAAACGATTTAGTTGGATTCACGTTAATTGGTTCCCATTAACACCAAATGAGGATTGTTATTATGTTTTATAGAAGAAAGTGGGGAAACATTGAAGAATCGAAGGGAAATCATTAAAAAGTGAATATGATAATCGGTTGAAAGAATGAAATAATTATACATAGTAAAGTGAATTAATCAGCGAAAATTATATAAAGTGATGGAAACCTTGAAAAAAATAAAATGTTTTTGGTTAAAACTTTCAATATATCAGGTGGAAATGAGAAAGTTAACAAAATAAAAAGAAAGGCAAATATGATTTAGTGAAAATATTAGAGAACTGACTACGAATACCTTGAAACAAATTATCGTTCACATATAAAATTTCTTTCCCTTCCTAGCTTTTCCATCCTCTTTTAATGGTTATCGAATGAAAGCTGTGCAATCAAACCATTTCACATAATAAACAATTTACTACGATCAACAAACTACAGAAATTTTACATTCAGCTGGATTCAACGTGTCAAATTCCCGACAATTCATAAGAATAACTACATACTATGTAGTAGATAGTTTACTTTCGGAGCGTAAAACCTGCGAAGAAACTTCTATTAATTAACACCAACAATTTGTCTTTCTCATAAATGTAACGACACGTAACGCTTCTTCTAACTAGCACGTTAATCGAAGAAAAAACTTCAAAAAGAAAATGTCCTACAAACATTTCTCTCAATACAAAAAAGTCGAGGAAATTATTTTTGGTCATTTTACTTCTCAACTTTCCTTTAGAGTGTTCTCTTCATCATGTTCCATCATCTTTGTAACTGAGACGTTGTCTGCCTTTATAATACTCGAGAGTTGTGGAATTCGGTGATGATATTATGAAAAAGTTTGAGATATTCTCACACTTCGATCGATTTGATGATACTTTTAGAAATTCCCATTGAGATGATAAACCAAGGTTTCATGGATAGTTCTGTGACTTTGGTAAAGTTGTGGTAATGTTATCCACCTTCCATCTCGACCCGGATAAATATTTGTTTTTCAATTTTAATAAAATCTCACTAAAGGTCCTTTAGTAAAGGAGGAAAGTATTATAAAGAATGGAGCCAAACTGTCATTAGAAAATGAATCGACTTCAGAAAACTATAATGATGTTATAAATGGAACTATGAACATTGAAAGAGTTACCATATCATCTCTCATGGACGAGAGATTCTATGAGGTTCAACGGTTCAACGATGGTTGGAGATAATGAGAACATATGAGATGAAAGATGGTGGTATCTTAATAATGTTTAACTGGAACTAGAAAGGAGAAACGAGTAATAAATTATGATATCCAATACATCCGATTATTCGGTGTGGAGAATAATGAGATAGTAATCGATAAACAAACATCAAATTATTCGATCTGGATTGAATATGAATAGATAATTTTTTCATTTTTGTATCGAAAATGAGGTTAGTCGTCGTAAGTTTGGTGGAAGGGGGAATAAGTTTAGCTCAAAGTTTAGTTGTTGTCACATTTCCAATTATTTTTCCTTTCTCTTTCGAACATACGATCTCTTCCTTTTCAATTCTAGCTTCTTATTCTTACGTGTCGATTGTTCTCATCGTAAATGAAGGGAAATAAGATCAATTTGAATTATCTGCCAGAAAAAATAGACGGAAAACAGAAAGGCATATATTGGGCGGGATGAGGAAAGGTATGGAAACCAGAGAATTATGAAAATGATGAGAAGGAAACCGTCGACAACCAACAAATTATAATGATCGATGAGATCAACGTGTTCGATGTCGAAAGTATAAAGGTAGTTAGACATTCGTCTCTAAACAACTCATCCATCGTCGAACAGAAACAGGAAGACAATGGAGAAATCTCTAATATAATAATCGATAATGAAATGTAATGAAATATAATCGTTTATTGACTTCATTCTTAATATCTAATAATATCTTTCGTGACTGATACACGAGAGAGAATGAGAAGACGTCTTTCCTCGCAACTAATACTCGTCAAGGATTTTGTATAATTTAGTACCTTTCTTCTCTTATCAACGCCACAACTAACAAATAAATACTAACAATACAAGTTAATACATCAATCTTATCCTTCAACTAATGTCGTTCTTTCGTCCGACCGATTATATCGGTCAATATTCCACAAACATTCATGCAAATGGACTATATTGAAAATGATATTTTTCTCCCAATTAATACTACTCATTCAAGAGATTGGAAAGGAGATTTCCCGAACTTGACAACTAAATTACGAAGATATAAATAATTCCCATATTTCCCACTATCAAATGATGAGAAAAGGACAAATGATTATATCAAAATAAAATTAGAAAATACTTTAATTATCCTTAAAAAAATAGGCATGACTTTTTTCTTGTCTTATATAATATATTCCATCAACATAGAATATTTCCGTTATCAGAATCACGTCCAATTGAGGTCATTATATTACGTTAGTCGGTTCGTATTAGGGTTAGAACGGTTGACAAGTTCTATCCCTAATAAACTCAGTATCTGAGAGATGGGAAAAGAAATGGCGGATTGTTAATAATAAATGGTTTTTGCACATGGTAACAGTTTCTGCCATTTCTGATATGAGCAACGCGAATTAACGGAGAGTGCCTACATGAAAGTTAATTGTAAATTTTAAAAGAGTAAGAGCGATCGAAATAACCAATTACCATCTGTTCGCCACATACCACATAAGAGTTGTGTTGAATGTTGAAGTCGAAACGATAATAAGGAAAAGGTATCGACACATTTCCCATCTCTTTATAATGGAAAGAGTGAAAGAGGTCGAAAGAACAATTAGAGTGATGAATTGAGAGAAATCATGGAAATATTTAATAAAACAATTTTCTCCATCACACACTTCCTGTTGGGAGTGAATATTGTTCCATTTCATTCACCTGAAAATTTTTAGGAAGATATGAATTTTTATACCAATCAATTTCTACCATTGGATGGATGTCACTTGAATATGAAAATGTGAAATTATTTTGTTTATTTGAAAAAATGAAATTTCAGAAAAAAAACTTGTAAAAGAATCAAATCGTTCTCATTTGACACAGAATGTTCTTTTGTTTAATTGAATCAATTGATTATTAGACAACATGAGAATTCGATTGATAATGAGGGAAAAGTAAACAAAAGCAATTAACTAATATGAACAATCGAACAATTATTGTCAGGAAGAATGAATGGCAACGGAATATTGTCGAACAAAAGTGAGGGGGAATCTCCTTTTGAACGAAGAAAAGAATTAGAAGAGACAAGAGAAAAATGATTCATCTAATCATTCATCCATCATCCCCTCCATCCATCCAACACCGAACAAACGGAAGTGTTGCTAATAATAATGGTCGATATATCGTTCCATTTGATGATGGAATTCGGATAGATCAAAAGAACTTATTTATCAAAATCCATAATCAAATGTAATTATATTAATAGGAATATTGATAATTGTAAGAATGTTGTTTCCTAAACAACTCTTCTCTCATTCACCCTCCACAACAATCAGTGACCATTCGGCTCAACACTATTCGGATCGATTATCACCCCTCAGATTTTTATGGAAACACAAACGAAAATTTTTCGGTTTTCTTCCTAAAAGAAAGTAACAACTTCTGAAATGATTTCCCAATAAATTATCTGTTATTAAAAGAACATTCTCATTCATTTTATCGTTCTCCTACCAATAAAGTAGTTGTATTATACGAATTCTTTACAGTTGAAATAAAATGGAAAAAAATATGATTTTCCTTTCAATTCCTCTGAGAATTACTGACTCACCCTCCTTCAATTTTCTTAGGGCTTCAAATAATTAAACAATTTCATTTCGACTAAATGATTGAGAGGAAATTTAGAAGGTTTGGAAATTGATTCAATTAAATTTGTGAAGGAGTTGCTCGAAATTATTATCGAAACGTCAAATTGCGAATAGACAACTGAAAACAGTTTTGGAAATTTCCATATTTATTCTTATGTAAATCCTTCTCATTCACATGATGGAAGAGCGATAATATGAAGAATGAAACGACAATGATAATATGAAGATTAATTTGAATAATTTCTCTCGTTAATTGTGATAATTTTTACTATTGTCTCAATTGAATGTGGGAGAGAGAGTAGTAGGGAGGGAAGTAAATTTGAGCATGAAGAAATTATGTTGAAATTAGAAGGAAAAAAAGAAGAATTGTAGAATTAACGATCATGTCCAACGAATAATAATGATGTAATTCTAACCGCACTAATTCAATTTCATTCTAACACCATTTAGGTACCAGAAGAAATTATTCAACAAGTAATTTTTTCCTTTCACCCAAACATTCGTTGTCGTGACAACGGAGGTACATTAAATTCCCATAGAAATGGAATTCTCGTTCGAAATTAGAGATCGACTGGGAATATTTCCTCATTTCTTCACAGATGATTCCTATCATTATTTAATTATTCATTTACATCTCTTCTCTTCATCTCCATTCACAATCGGATTAATGAACAGATAATTCACCTCTCATAAACCATCAATAACGATGTGACTTAATAAAATTTATTTTCAAATTATTACTCGATTCGATCCGTTTAATTATGTGACTCGATTTCGTCGGGGCCATTCGTTTTTTATTCCACTTCAACTAAGTGCAAAACCAACATCGTGTTCAATTATCATCATTAATCTTCGCTTCATTTCTTCTCGATTCTCGATTTGTGGCAAATAAAGAATATTCATACATGTACTCGACGTAGGCAATCGACCACTATCCGTAGGTGTGATGGATATATTGGGAAGAATTTTGCTAAATCCAAAATATGGAGGTTTGGAACAGCTCGTGATGAATTTGAGTAGACGACCGCGTTGCTCCGTATTCATTTCTTGTACGACAGACCAAAAATTGATAATGGCAGGATGTTCGGCAGAATAATCATTCCCATAAGTAACATTAGCACGGAAATCGTCCACATCAATCGGCTTCGACGTTCCGCAAATCACTTGGTGCAGTTCTTGTGCACTGAACATTTCGAGTATGGTCAAGTCGATTTGATCGCCCAATCCACTTCGGAATGCATCGATATTCGTCGAGAACTAAAAGTATGAAAGTAACGAATGATGTATGAATGAATGCACTTCTTTGTTCAATTTGTAATCGGCTAATTTGAGGATATATTCGTATCGATTCTCTTTAGTCACAGGAACATTTCTTCCATTTTCGATTAGTTCAATCGTCTATTAGAATTGATAATTTGAGGAAAGATTATTTGTAAATCAAACTTTCGATACGTTGTCCAAGACGGACATATAAGTGAAGTCCAAATTCAATTCTTCCACATTCGTCTCATAATACATTAACGAGAGAAGATTCCTATAATATTTGATTATGAATTATATGATGAGTAAATGAATTATAATAATTGTATGGAACTTATAAAGAATCGGATCCAATATATTCAAATGATGAATATCAACTTTCTCTGATTCGTGAAGGATTTGATTGAGGAAGAATTGGGAGAAATTTATATCAATATGTACACCGGTATAAATAGCCTGTTAGATGGAAATGGAAATGGAAATAAGGATGGAAATGGAACTAACGACACCCAACATCTTCCCAATGAAATAGAAATGTTGTCTCATTTGTAATTGGTTGCCAGCCGGATTAGGATAAATATATCCCGTATTGCTTAATTTGAAGAATTGGTTGGAAGGATCAAATGCATAAACGAGTAATTCGTGAAGGAATTCTCGTCGTAAACCACCCCCATCAATTCCCAATTCGTATTTGTCGGTGCGTTCTTCGATGAAGCGGACGGAGATGTTGTTTGGATGGAAGGATTCGGTGGTAGCTGGAATTTGTCTGAATGCGTCATGATAAATGTCGTTACGATGAAGAATGAGATCGAGATGTCTTCGTTCTCCATGATCTCTATCGATACGATTGATGAAAGTATAAAGGATTTTGAGACGATGGTCGAAATTGATAAAGAAAGGAATATTGAGGAGGAAAGTGATTTGTTTTCTTTCAATTGAATTTAGTTGATTCGATTGCATAATAATATCTGAAGAGAAATAAATATGATGGAAATGATGGAAATGAAAATAACTTGGATTAGTGAACGCTTCCAATAGGACATACCAATTATCGTTGCGTGTGGTATTTCGTCGAGGAGCGAGAACATGTTTCACGTACGGCAAATCATCTAAATTGGTGAAGAGGAAACTTTTCCCAGAGAATTGATGATCGCCAATTTGCCAGAAATCTTCGGGGAATAATTGAAGACGTTCATCACGATCATGTAACGATCGGAGGAATCGTGTACAGATGAAGAAGAGATGTCGAATATAATTCACTTCGATGAAGAGGAAAGCATTAGTTTTCGTTTCTTTCGTTATTCCGAGAGCTTCACGAAATCGGCGTCTTCTTTCAGTATCGTCGGAAACGGTGACCATATCAGCCATCGACACATCCGTCGACCGACTCGTTTCGATGTGTTTGAGTACTTTAATCTTATCTTCGTCCACCATTCGATTGAGAACGTAAAGACAGACGAACATTAATCGTTTCCCTAACGATTTCAATGAGCTCTCATAGAGAATATCTTTCTCGTCATAACTGAATCGTTTGTGCATTTCAATATCGTCCACACTCAACAAATGATAGAGGAGAAGATGTGTGAACATGGTGATAATGGGAATGAGATTTCGTTGTTCAGTCAAAGTCATAATATTGGATTGTTGGGAAACTTCGTTCAATTCCAGTAGATGATTTGACGGCAGAATTTTTATGAGTTTATTGAAAATTCCATCTTCAATCAAATAAACGATCCAACAATGTTTCAATGAACTTCTGTTCATTTTATTCACCAGATAATATTGAAGTTTCAAAAGATTAATCATCGTCTCATTCGATTCCATTTGTTCGTGATGTTGTGGTGATTTGATGAGTTGATAGAATTTCATTTCGAATTGTGTACACTCGATAATGTTCATGACGTTGACGATATGTCTCTCTGATAATTCGAAGTGATTCAATTGAGCATAATCAAATGATTTAACATTCAATTCAACCACACTCTCCTTCCTTCGATATAGATATGTTCGTTTAAATTGTTTCATTTGTTCGTCGTGTTCAATTGTATCATACATTTCGTCGTCGTCGAATAATTCGGAGAATAAATCATCAACATCCAATTGGGTTAATGTGAGGAGGATGTCAGGCGGGAACTTCTTCATATTCTTCTCGTTCATTCCATAACTCTCGTCCAACATCTCCTTCAACTTCATTCGATTGTTATTCATAAAATTCTCATGGTCAATTTTGAGGAGAAATTCTCTTAAACTATTCGTCCAAGTAATCGATTCATAAAAGATTCGAAGACTCTCCAAAATTCTTCCATAACTCTTCGAATCGATTGGAATTGACAACATTTCCAATTGTCCGTACCATTCGATGAGAGTATTGATCATGTGAACGAATTGACGGAAATGTTCTTCGTTAACGAAACTGCAAATATGATTTTCATTTTCATCATTCTCATTCAATTTCAATTTGTCTGTGAACTCTTCGACGAATTCTAAATAACAATCGAAAATTAACAATAACAACTCACTGTTGTTGTTGTTGTTGTAAAGAAGGAGGAAGAAGTTGGGTAGAATGATGAAAGTGTTGACATGAACGAGAATGGACGAAAGAAATTGTCTGAAAATGGAAAATAAAATGTTTCGTATTAAACTCGACTCTTTTTTCGTCCATATGGTTAATATCGGTATGAGTAACATTTGGAAGAGATCGTTCTCGATCAACTGATTCATATAAGACACGAGATGATGAGAGGAATGATAAACGACTTCTCTCGATTTCAATAGAGAATTGGCGGATTTGGTGATGATATTTGTCCATTCGACACTGAGGTCAATACGAAACCGTTCATCCGATTTTTTCTGATTGTGACCCTCATGAAAATTCTTATACATCTCACCCAAGATCATCTGACAACGATCCACATAACCGTTGACGATGAGATATGAATAAAATGGAAAAATTTCGTCGTTTCCTTCGAAATCCTTCACGAATTTTTTCGATGTTAATTTTGTAAATAATTTCAATTGATATTGATAATTGATGAGATGGAAATTGGAATGAAGAAGTTTGAAAAGGAAAGACGATAACGATCGCCAATATCGATGGTGGTGATGAAGAAGAGTTTGAATTTGTGGAAAATTCGAAATGAAAATCTTTACAATTTCCACGAGAATCCATTCATCAGTCAAGAAGAAATATTTATTGAATTCCAAAAACTCCTCTACCGACCCATTTCCTTCGTCGAACTTCCTCAATAATTCTTGCGCCTTTCCATTTGACAATTGTCGTAAATGTTTCTGTACGAGATATCGTCGAATATTCGACTGTATAATAAGAATATTACTCCTCTGAATTTGATCATCAACTCTCTTCGTTCGTTGCAATTGAATATTCCTCAATAAATCACTTCGATTATTCACATTCGAACTACCACCCAACGATTGGAAATTCTTCCTTCGGAATTGTCCATCGAAATAATCAGACATTCTCCTTCTCCAACGCACATATAATTCAATCAATAAATATCTCTCACTCTTTCTCTGACACAAAAAGAAAAATGAGAAAAACAGTTTAATCCTTCATTCCCTTCTACTATTAATAATGAAGTGAAGAAAGTATTTTTGGGTAAATACTATACAATAAACTATGTTCAAATTGAATATATTTTACTCAATCCATCTTTTCTAGTAAAAAGATTAAATAAATTTCAAAAATTTAATTTTTCCTCTTACACCTCCTCCTTATCCATACTCAACTTCGAAGCCATATATCTCACCAAAGACAAATAATTTCATTAATTCTCTCAATCTTTTAACACTTCCATCAGAAATATTAAAGATAGATGATAAATTAAAGGATAAATTGAATGAGAAAATTGAACATGAAAAATTGTTAAAATTTAATAAATTGATTGGTAAACTTTTATTAAGAATTTATTATTCATTATAATAATAGATAAAAAAAATGTTGAAGATATGTTGGACATTGAAAGTTGTCGAGTTCTGTGAGTGAAATTAAGGAGAGGAAAAATTGGAATCGGAATCGTGTGAGTTGGATGGACCAATTTGATGAATTTATTTATTTGTAATAAGAAAGTGTTGATCGAATGAAGAAAGAGAAGAATAGAAATTAATTAATTCATGACGCATTTCTCCATGATTGACGGTGATGTGAGCGTTTTCTTATTTGGAAAGTTGATGAAAATTAGATGAAAAATGTTGATGAAATGAAAATTAATATGTAATAATCAGATAATTCTCATCGTTCTCTCGATCAGTCACGTCTAACAGTTGTCGTGAGGATTTGTCGTTTGGAATAGAATTTTCATAAAATTTCACAGACAGGTTTTTTACGTGGACGGGCTGGTTGGATGACGGCACGAATGGCTTCTTCGAACACCTGGTCCAAATTCTGTTGAGTGAGAGCGGAACATTCGATATATTTCTCCGCTCTCACCTCCTTCATCATTCCTAGACCTTGTACATACGAGATTGGCGCTAAGCCTTTCTCTCGCAACTTCTCGATCGTATCACGATCATTCCTCAAATCGAGTTTTGTGCCAATTAAAATTTTCGGAGTACGAGGAAGATAATGATCCACTTCCGGATTCCATTTCGCTCTCACATGTTCGTAAGAATTGGGACAGACCAAACTGAAACATATGAGGAAAACATCAGTTTGAGGATAAGAGAGTGGACGCAGACGATCATAATCCTCTTGTCCCGCCGTATCCCAAAGAGCAATATTCACCGGTTGCGAATCGACAACCTTATTCACCGCATAGTTGTCAAATACAGTGGGGAGATACTCTCCTGGGAATGTACTTGTTGTATATGAAATTAACATACAAGTTTTACCAACTGCTCCATCTCCAACCACGACACATTTCACACAGCGCATTGCCATGTCTCAAAAATTTGAGTTGTTCTTGTACTCCCAAATCGTCTGGTCGTCACACAATGAGCAATTGGATTGAATGGTGATGAATATTTAATATGATTTCAATTCAATTTATTCCGTTCGACCATCAACTTTCTCTCTATCCTCCCGATCTCTCTCTCAATTAATGTATGAACGAGAGACGATTTCCAAGCAATATCTTTCTTTTTTTTTAGAGTAGAAAAAGAAATGTTTAAGGAATTTTATTGTAGAAAAAAAGAAATTGATTGGAATCATCAATTTTTTTTAGCGAAAGTCGAGAAAAGAAAATTCATTGAACATCAATTAATGGAAGAAAAATTTACTTATTCCAAATTTAATGATAGAGTTTAAATCAGATCAAGAGTTAAGTGAGCTTTAAGTTTTTTTTTCTTTATTTAAGTTTAATCAATCGATAATATGAAATACGTTTGGATGGAAATGATTGTCGGATGAGAAGAAGATACGTGTTGAATGATGGTGAAAGTGATGAGTAACAGGTAAAAGATAATTAAATGTAACATTTAAAATGTTTGACCAATTCAATTCTATTAAGTCATTCACATCAATCCACCATTACACGTAAATGGATGTTGTTCATTCCTGTATTTATTCATCTTTTATAGAAACAATTTTTGTCAACATTTTAGTCGTGTAGTGTGGAAAGGAAAAAGGTAGAGGTTCGTACTTCTACTTCTTTTCCACAAAAATTAATTACCCATACCATATAAATGAACTACATATACTTTCCTTCACACACACACACACACACACACACACAAATACACACATACACACTCACATACACACAAATTTATAGACTCTCCTTTATTGTGTCTGTGTCGTTGTCTAGAACGAAAAAATGAAACGAAGAACTACGTCCAATAATAATAATGACCAATAGAAAGTGAAATTCAATCATTTCCATCATCACAAATCTCCATCAGGTCCTCTCGTTTTTATTATTTTCATCATACTTCCACACATGTACGGAGACATATCATGATGAGCTGAGAGATAAAATGGTCGATTGGAAAATTTATCGCGAATCAAACCATCCATATTGGGTATGGTAGAGGAACCGTTTTTATTTATTTGTAATCGTCTTCAATAAAAGAGAAATGATTTGGAAAGAATTATATTTTCTTTCATTTAGATGATTCAGCTTACATTTGATCATATCCCTCACTCGTTTCCATCATCCTTCCTCAATTTACTTTCCACTCTTATCATTTAACGCTAATGGACGATAGGAGAATGATATGTTATCAATATTTTATCGAAATTAACCGAATCGTTCTTAAAAACTAACAAATATCATTGTGATAAGTAAAGTTTCACGTATATTCTTTATCGAACGTTCATCAAATGATCTCTCGTCATTGAAATGAAGTGCTTCTCCATGCAATCTCTCTTTAAGTCATTCAGTTATTTATTTGAACATCACAATAGTAGAATTGCCACATCACGTGATCACATGACAAAAGATTTATGATAAAATTTCCGGATCTTCATTTTCGATTGATTTTTTTTAACAGTAAAATTAATTTAAAAGAATTAATGTCATACATAAAATATGATAACGATCGTAGGTAAATAAGACGGAACATATGGTCTCTTCTATATATAAGATATTTTCGGATGAATTTAAACAACTTCTCCCTCAGCCGCTTTGTTGAGAGAGAGACTGTAGGAAATATAATTTGAAATAAAAATAAATAATTTTTTATTCTGTCTCTCCAATTTTCAACTTCCACAAGTCTCTCTACCAATTAAAATAATTAATTTCATTTCATTTTTAATAATTTCGGTGGAATGGAATATTAATATACTTCATCGTGAACATCTTGTAAGAATGAAATATAAATTCGGAAATAATAGAAAGTTAACTACGAATTAGGTAGCAACTTGAAATTCCTTCTTTATTCTATGGTTAAAATCATGAGATGATATTTGAAAGAATTGGAAGAACTTTTTTGGAATTTGTCTGTTCTCAACTTTGACTGATATATCTCCATTGTGGACTTGTAATTTCATTTGAAAGCATGACCAAGTTATGTTGCAGATAATTAGAGAGGTGTTGAGAAGAATAAATATGACGAGAATATATTTGGAGCTAAACGTTGAACATGTCCGATATTATTGGAATTGGAAATAAAGAGAATGATGAGGGGAAGTTTATTTGAAAAAAATGGAAAATTTAAATATTAAGCTTCATTAGCATTTGTTGGGGGAAGGTAAGTGGAAGTAACAGTTAACCTTTACGAGAGTTTACATCAAATCTCCCGTTAGAAAGTGATCGAAATTAAGCCGACGATTTGAAAAAGGAGAAGATGTCTAAGTGAAGGTGGATTGGAGTGTGAATGGTGGTTGATTAATATCTTATCTATATTTTGCAAGTTGCTTATTTTTTTGTCCTGAATTATCTGTATGTATTATTGACATTACTCCAATTATAATCCATTCGTTCAAATGCGCGTATAAGTCAACGAAGATCATACATGTGCAATCGGAATTGAATGATGTATGTGAATAATGGTGAAGTTTGTACTGTTCTTCTTCTTCTTTTCTTCTTGTGAACATCTTTTTTTCTTTTCTTCATTTAATCTCATCAATTCCATCTATAATTTCACTTAAACTCATAAAAATTCATTTTTTTTATCATTTTAGGATGATATTGTTCTGATGTCGAACACGATGAATCCGATATCAAACAATAACAATAACAATAATATGAGAATGAATAATAATCAAATTCATTCAAATCAATCCATCAATTGTCTTGGTGCAATCAATCCCAATTCACACAATTACAACAACAACAACAATAACAACAATGTGAATTCGTATAATAATAATCAGAATAATAATCAGAATTTTATGAATAAGAATATGAATAATATGAATAATAGTAATAGTAGTAGTAATTTATTGAATAATACGAATAATTCGTCCAATAATCATTTCAGTAATGCTACTACCAAAACAAAAACGGCAAGTCCATATGTGGCGATGGTGCACGTACATTTGACACCACATCTCATTGATGAATTGGATTGTTTAATCACGTCGTTTTTGGAGCCGGCACTCTTGTGCATCGAAGAGAAATTCCGCAATAATAACAAATTGTCGCCGCAGATGTTGAAAGCGAGAAGGAGTCTCGTTTCATCTGAATCACTCCTCTCCGCTACAAAACCCACCGAAGAAGCCAACACATTCATTATGGCTCTCGTCGTAAGTGTCCGTCGTGTGAAATTGTTGGATCGAGAGACGCCCAATTTCTACGATGACATTCTATTGAAAGATGATTTATTAGACGAATTCCTTCCCATCGATACACCGTCACCAACACATTTACAAAAATTAGATGGACAGAAAGATCCCATTCTTCCATCACCATTCAATTGGAATCCAATCACCACATCAATTACATCACCACCCACATTCACCAGTGAGCGAACATCATCCTCTCTCAGTCTCTCCATACTCAATCAACCATTTGATGACGATTTCGATAATATCGATTTTCCTGATGATTTCGATTTGACGAAAGAGAATTCTGAGAATTTTAATTCCGATATAAATATGATGGAAGAGACGGAAGAAGAATATTCTTCTGCATGTATCTGTATATCGTCCAATACGAAGAACATCTTCTCCTCATTGAAACGGTTCATTCGATTGAATCAAGCAGCGATCAAGAACTCCACATTAAATGTCGACGATTATCGTATTCGCATCGGATCTTCAACTCCACCCTCAATGAATGAATCAGGAATAAACATCACCGCCGGCCACAAACGCAAACCATATTATTCGGATTTCTTGTCACGAAATCGATTTGATTTCCCTTCATATAATTTCCGAGCGATGAAATCGAGCATTTTAGAACACTACGATCAAATCGTCAATTTAGCTACCAGTCATTCTGTTGATCGGTTAATTTTATTTCCATTTCCATTCCATCAATTTTCATTGTTGTAGGACATCACCAAACAAATATTATTTGAGTGCTTATGAAGATGGATTAGACTCGATCAACACTCATTTCGTACAGCAGGAATCGAAAGCCTGTGAACAATTGGAAGACAAAGTTCATTTAATTTCGAAATTCAAATGATCGAAAAAAAATAATAAAATTTTCAGCATCCCAATCTCTTCATCAACCGATACGTTATTGGCATTCAACGGAATACTTGGACAGATTTAGTGTTAAAACCGCAAAACAAACCGGATGTTTACAAGGGAAAAAATAAATGCGTGTTCCTTCGGGAAGTCAGTTTTTCTGGTGAATCTTTTTTATTTGAAACATCTTCTAATTTTAAATATATTTCTTTTTTTTTTTCCAAATTTCTTTTTTTTTCGTTTGTTTTTCCGTTGAAATTATGTTCAATTATTTTCCATCAAAAAAAAATGGGAAAATTCTTCTCAAAACAATATGCTTATCATCATTATCTGGTTTCTGGTGTCCAGATGAGAATTTCTTCAAACAACATCATAAAACTTTCGTTTAGTCCATTTAATTTCATCATCATCTTGACAATCATCATTAATCGATTTCAGATCGAAGAAGAAATGAAAAAAGATACGAAATTTAATGCAGGTCAAATGCAAATGGGAAATAATCGAAATAACAACAACAACAATAATAACAAGATTCATATGAATCAACATCAAGGAATGTATAATAATCAACAACAACAACAACTAGGTACAAATGGAATGTATTTGAATAATAATAATAATAACAATAACAATAATAATAATAATAGAGTAATTGGAGAGAATGATGCAAAGAATATTTATACGAGTCCAGCCGAGAGTACTATAAGTATGATAAATAATTATCAACCAAATACATCAATTAATCCATTGATGATTGAATTGATGAAGGAAGATAAACCACTCAATTTAACTCGTTTGAATTTTCTCTTTCTATTAATTTTCATCGCTTATAATTATGATGGTGTTGGCATCGAGCTCTTCTTCCCACTTCTCTTCTTTTTCACATTCATCTCCCTCGTTGACTGATTCGATCATATCGATTGATTAAACGAAATGTAACGATCATTTTCACTCGTTTGTCGAGAAGATTATATGATTGAAGTGATTCCGTCCTTCTGCCATTTTTTTGATGATGACGATAATTTCTCGTCGTCTGATCATGGTATTAAGACGGAGAAAAAAAAAGTTTGTGACGGACGATGTTTCCCGTGAATTGCTGTTAATCCATTTAATTATATCTTAAAGTGACACTAATTGGTCCGACTAACAAAAAAAAGTGACAGCACGTAAATTTTAATTGTGCTGAAATTCGCTCCGACTAACAACCAAAATTCTGCTTTAAGATCAAAAAACTTTTTTGTTTTGTTTTGTGTTCAAGTTAATTTGATTAATTTCCAAAAAAAATTAGTTTGTCAAAAAAGATTGTATTTACAATAAAATACTAATTCACATTTTTCCTATGAATTTGATTAGCGGAGGAACATGTTCATCATTCCGGACAGATGGTCATGAAAGATACAGAGAATTTGGTGATTATTAAGACGGCCGATATGATCTCGTTGAATAATACGGAGTGGCCAAAATTGGATCCATTACTTCGTACTTTCATCTTCATTCTCAACGATATCGAAGCCTTCTTTCCAGACATCATTAAACCAACGAACACGATTCGAATTCCGATTTGTGTGAAACGGAATGACGTTCAATCACATACATTAAATCAGATGGTGACGATGCAGGTTTTTAATTCGATTTTAATATCTCTCTTATAGTCTATGAAATCTTCTAGAAATATGGATTCTTTCTGATGGCACCGAGTTGTCTGGATGAAGGTGAAAGACAATTCATTTATGGATTTACGGAAATCAAGGTTAATTTGTAATTTTCAATGATTTTTATGTGTTACCGTTTCTCGTAGAATAAGGAAGTGTATTTATACTTACAACGGAACGATATGTTATCCGTCGTTTCACAATGTGTATTGAATCATTGTCTGACATCGGCGTCATCCGTAACGGATTGTCTGACATTCTTTTGGGAGGACCACAAGAAACATAATGTTCCATTGACTCATATTAATGTTTTGGCGAAACAAATCGAGAGAGAGTTGAGAGGGAATGGAGTCATGTCTAATTGTCGTATGGAATTCATGGAAGCTGGTAATAGTGCCATGAGGAATCATCCTCAAAATAAGAAAATGTCGACGATGAATGGAAATTGTGGTGGTGGTGGTGGTGGTAGTAGTGTTAGTGCTGCTGGTGTTATACAAATGAATATGATGAATCCATCAAATGTCATTCAAGATAATAACAACAATAATAATAATTTGATTATGAATCAAAATAATGTTGGAATGATGCCAATGAATAATAACAACAACAATCAGAATCAAAATCAGAATATAAATAATCCAAATATGAATAATGCCAATAATAATAATCAAATGGGAAATAATAATAATAATAATAATAATAATAATAATAATAATAACAATCAGAATCCAAATCAGAATATGGTTCCATCAGTTGGATCGTCGATGAATGCACCAAAAATGAGTAATTCGAATGTGATGATGGGAAGTGGAACGATGATTAACGGGAATATGTCAAATCATAAATCATTGATGACTGGAGATGGAAAGAATGACGGTCATCTTGTCAATCGAGGCAACTCATCTAACAACTCACCTCACACTCTCACTCATCATAATTCAATACAGGCGAACAATGTCAATTCGCCAGTCGTTCAACCACATTTCAATCATATGCCTACAACTCTCTCTCGCCATATGTCACCGACTTCGTTCAGTCATAATCCATCATTCTACCAATCAAACGGTTCATCAATGATGACAATCAACAACAACAACAACAATAAGAATGGAAATAATACGAATTTAATTAATTCGAATAATATGGGAAATGGTTTTAATAATTATCCGAATAATAATAATAATAATAATAATAATAATAATATGATGAATAATAATAATCTAAATGGAAATCATAAGGGAATTAATGGAAATATTTCCAATAATACGATTAATAATAATGGTAATAATATGATTTCCCATTCGAATCAGAATCCCAATCAGAATACGATTAATTCGAGACCAATGAGTCAATTGAATATTTCACATCAACCACAATCGCAACAACCGCCGAATAATACGTTGAATAATGTTCAATCCGTTAATAATACGAATCAGCACAATACGTTCGTCAATAACGGTCGTTTGAAGAATGATGTGAGTAGTCTCAAGAAGAATGTGTCGATGTATGGCAATACGAATGGACAGCCAATTCATGCCGGTTTAATTAATATCCATTCACCATATTCCGCTCATCCACCATCTCATCCGTCATTTATGAATGGAAATGGAATGGGAGAAAATGGAAATAATAATAATAATAATTCTAATAATAATAATAATAATATTTCCATAGACAGCAACAACATTAACAATAATAATAATAATAATAATAATTTATCGATAAATAAATTCAATACAAATAATTTTCCGGATGATAATCCGAATCAATGTAATACGCCGATGGGAGTGAATATGGTACAGAAGATGTCAAATGATGGGAATGGAATATCATATTTTGAAGCGAATCAAAATATTTCCAGTCCTTATATCAGGAATTTGGCTAATTCGCCTGATAGTAAATCACCATTATGTGAAATAATCATGAACGGTCCATCATCCGTTGCTGGTATTCAAAATAATGTTCCATCACGTCAAAAGATCACAAGTCACACATCGACGTCGTCGTTGCATGGGGGAAGGAAACAGCATTTCCCCAACGTGGAAATGAATGGAATGCATATTGATGGCAATCCGAATAGTGTGGCGGCCGAATGTATCAATTCGGCACCGACCGAGAAGAAACTCGATATGGACACGAAAGCTCAATCGGTCCAAATATTTAATAATCGTCCCGAAACTTATACGGCCGTAAATAGTGATCCACAAAAGAATTTTGATCATACTTTTAATAATAATATTGGTCTAACTACCAAGAACAACAACAACAACAATAATATCCATAATAATATGAATACAAACATTCCATCCGTCAACAGTAATAATAATAATAGTGTGACATGTAGTGTTGGTGGTGGTGGTGGTGGTGGTAGTGGTGGAGTTGGAATGAATAGTCATAATATGAATCCGATGAATCAGATGGGAAAGAATAGTTCATCATCAGGAAATAATATGAATAATAATATAAATATGCAAAATAATTTGAATATAATGCAAATCAATTCACAATCATCATCATATCATCCTAACATGCAAACTAATAATAATAATAACAATGGCATGAATAATGGTGGAAGTAACGGAATGATATCGACGAGTAGAATGGGACCAATAGGAACGCCGAATGATCAACAGCAACCAAATCGATCGGTCGATACATCGATCACTTCAAATTATAATTATCATCAGAATCAAATAAATAACGGTAACAATTTCTCTTCATTTCCCCATTCCAACAACTACAATAATACATCTCAAATGAATCCCAATCAACATCAAATGACGATGAACAATGGCAATAATGGTGGAATGATGTCAAATCATCAATCTCAAATTAATAATCAGAATATGATGATGAATCCATCACAAAATCCAAATTTCGTCGGTTATCAGAATAATAATGGTGGGAATGGTCAAATGAAAATGATGTCCAATCACATACAACAACAACAACAACAACAACAACAACAACAGTTGGGAAATAATAGTATGATGCCAAATCAGATGATTCCATCTGGTAGAAATCAGATTCGTCCAACTGAAATGTATTATCCAATGTATAATAATAATAATAATAATAATAATAATAATAATAATTCACAATCATCAAATAATCATAATATTATGTCACAACAAACACAACAACAACAACAACAAGGATCGATGAATAATAATCATATTCAAAATAATAATAATAATAATAATAATAATAATAATAATAATAATAATAATAATATGAATAATCAATCACGACAGAATAAAATGGGAAATGGTAATCGGATGTTATATAATGGCAATCATCCATCCAATTCCATGAATAATATGCCACAATCGTTCAACAGCAGTATGATGAATGCACAACATCTCCACCAACAATCAATGACAGCCGATACATATCGTAAAGTGGATAATCAACAACTCAATCCATCGATGATGATAGCGAACAACAACAATCAATATCAGCAACCGACCATGTTCAACGGGAAGATGAATATGAAGATGACAGGCAATGACATGTATAATGTTAATACTGTTCGTCAACGACAACAATTTAACTCGGACAATAATCAGATGTAAATTCTTAAATTATTTATTCGATATCTGAAATGACGATATATTATTAAATTTTTCAAAATCATATTCCTACGGATCTTATTTATTTCTACCCATTTATCTCCTCTCCATCATCGCCGTATTCTTCTCTATCAATATCATATCTTTATCATCGTCATATTTTCAACATTTCTCTCGTTTTACAAAAGAAAATCATCAGACGTTAATAATTGTGAAAACGACATCGTAGGAAGAGAAGAGACGAACAACTCGTCGACATTTCCATCATTCCCGTCACATCTCCTCGTTATTCTTCATCAGATCATCCAAATGTCCTACTCTCTCTCTCCTTCACATTCTCACCACGTATATTTATTCCATTTAACTTATTAAGGAGCATGAAATTTTATTTATGTGGCTGATTTCTTCCCTGAACCTCTCTCGACAGACATCGCCTATCTTCACTATTTCCTCCTATATAAACATTAACCAGATAACAATTTTATCTCCAACTCAAATATCATCATCATCATCATCATCATCAAATCTTTATTTATATGTAATTCTTTTTCCTAATTATTTATTATCTTACATTTAATTTATTTTGATCAAGTTCCTCTACACTTGTCATCATTGCACATCTTTCCTTTTTATTTAAAGTATCTCTCAATTGTCCCCGAACATTTCCCGTTGGTGATGAACATGAAAACGACAAGAGAAATACATCACACAACACATATGGCCATAAATCATGTCCACTCACACTCACACACAAATACACACACAAACACAGTTTTATTCGGTGTTATTTTGTGGAGTGAAGTTGGAAAATTATAATTAAATGGAATTATCATTCAATTTCTTCGTTTCTCACATTAAAATTTATTCTGCTTCATCTTACATTTTATTTCTTCTCCATATCTTCTCTTTTTACTAATCCATCAGAGAAGTTTATTCAGCGGAAAAAGAAATTATTTTCCCTTCTCACTCTCAATTCCAATATAATATTTGCTTCATTTTAATTCTGAATTTAATCTGAAAAGCATTTTTCCATTTGAAATCTTCATGTTGGGAATGAATTTCCACTACTTATTTTATTCTCCTCCCAATTTTCCGTTTGAGCGGTAAATTGATGAAAATAAGATATTAGGTCCATCTTTTCTTTCTTAACATTTAAAATTAAAAATAATTCGTTTATTGTTCCAATACTTTTGAAAAAAAAGTTTGCGCTAATAACTCGATTGGAAAGAATGTACAATCGATCGTCCCTCAATACGGATCCAGTGAAGAAGGAGGAATCACCGACTCCCGATATGGAGACACGTATCCAGCTACGCCGAGAACGAATCCGTGACAAACGGATGCCCAAGTGCCTTTCTTTTTGAAATGGAATAAAATTAAAATTTTCAAGATTGGATGCCTTATATCGTCCCACCGTCATACCTGATCCAAGAGATAAATCGGAATCGTTACGACTAAACGCTTATTATCAGCAAATTGAATCATTTAGGAGAATTAATGAGAATTTATTAAAATCGACTAACATATGTCAACGAACAAAGTTGATTTGATTTGATTTCATTTCATCTCATTCTACCGTCTGAGAAGGAAAGCGATGGTTTGTCGTGAAATGCATCGTCAGTTAATGGTAGAGAAGGAAATGGAAATTTTAGATGTGATGTTAGAGAAAGATAAGGAGAAATCGAAGACTTTCGACGTTTTTTCACTTTTTATAAATTATAATTATATAATCATTTATTATACAATCATAAAAAAATTAGTTTAGAGATATCGATCAGGAGAAAATGCAAGAATTAATTGATGAGAAAGACGTGTTAATTAATCATTTGATATCTGTTCGTTCTTTCTTTCTTTCCATCATCTGTGGAAGGAAACGGTTTCATGGAATTTTTATAGATTCATGAGAGACGATATAAAGAATTCCTTTGTACACTCAAATATAACATGAGAGATATTAGTGTGGTAATGAAGCGAATTAAAGAGATGAAGCACGATAGTAGAGATAAGGTGTTTAAAGAAGTGGAGCTCTATTCAACAATCATGTTAATCACCTCCATTTTTCACTCTTTTTATTAAGTCTAATAATTAATTTAGTGACAGTGAATTGACACAATTAATTGATCAATATAAAAAATCGTTTTATGAACAAATCGGTTCACGAATGTTGAAAGAAGTTTCTTCTCTTAAAATCTTCATTAAATTGATATCGACATTGTTTATAGTCGGCGATTGAAGCGAATCGAATAAAGATCGCTGGACAAGCGGATAATGAAGAAGGATTGTTATTAGAACGTGAATCGGAAGTCTATTCCGAATTGCGTAGTAATTATTTCAGTCAAATCGACGTTATATCATTCGATTAAGGATTGGATAAAATTAATTTTGTAGAATTTGACAAACAACCTCCAACAAATGAAAGCCGTCTACACGATCAATCAGGAACAAATCGAATATAATTTCCAGATCGCTCGTCAAAAAACGGTGGAGAATAATCTCATTATATCGAATCAACGTCGTCGCATTGCTCATTTTGAGCAGAAACTGAAAATTATTCAGAATCTCAACCAAAAGGAAAATCAGGATTTGACGAAAGAAATGCAGGTCTCTCGTCGCAAATATCTCGTGGCGACCGATCTCTTACAACGATTGGCATATCGATTAACGTTCGAATTATCTCCAAATGTTCGTCTCTAATGAATAATGTTGAATTCTTCAGAAATTTATCGTTTGGTAATCGGAAAAATTATCTCGATCTTTTCCAATTGAAAACGGAGGAATGTGAAGTTTTATTCAGACAAATTATTCATCTAGTTACTTATATCTCTGAACACGAATTGAAAACGACAACGTTAATCGATAAATAATTCATGTTCAATTCGTTCATTATTTTCCATTATTTTCAGACAGGAAGCTTCCACCACTTATTCGACAGTTGAAACCGTTTCCACGAAATCCTCCCATCCAACCACGATGTTACTCACTCGAAGCAAATCACAATCGAAATATATGATGAAAAATCAAAAATTCATTTTTCAGGATTCGTCAGTCAAAATCGGGAATAAGATGGAGGAGCCGGTGCCAGTACATCTGTTCGTCGATTGTATGGATAATGAAGAATTGTCGAAATTGTTGACGAAAGCGGAATATGCGAGAAAATATTTGAATAATTCGGATAGTTCCGTTTACTTTTACATTTTGAACCACGTTGAAAATTCGATGGTTCTCTTTCTATTTTTTTTTGAGTTGTCGCAAATAATTTCCATTCCCTTTTTAGGCGTTCGTAGTCGATCAACATTGTCGTTTGATTACCAATCAATATTTGAAACATGAACGGAAACTTCTTCGATTACATTCTATTTTTAAGAGTTTTATTTTAATTTACATTTTATTATATTATATTTTATTACATTTTACCGTTATTACGGAAAACTCATCAATTTTTAGTGTTTAATATCGACACGAAACAAAAATTGAAAATATTTTGTTCTTTCCTAATCTCCAATGACGATATACCGCGAGATATCACTTCATACACCACACTTAATAAGAGACCATCAAATCGTCCAACAACCGGTCCTGGTCGTTTAAGTCCGATTTATGCACTCACCAAATTAGCAACTTCGGAAATCAGTTTATATAATGCCGATGAGAAAGCTTCGAAAATTTTGAAGTATTCCGTCGACGAATCATTAAGGAAATACAGAAGTCTCAACAATCTTCATGATGCCTCTCAAGTTCATTCGATCGAAAATAGGAACAGTCTCTTCAAAAGTGCCACCACTCAATCATATAACAACAATTATTCGAATCAACTACTGATGAATGTGAAGGATGAAAAATGGCGATTAAATACGCCACATGAAATCGCCGTAGGAGTAACCGCCTTCCTTCGATATATGGATTGCACAGCTCGATTTCAGAAGTTAATTACTTTTTTTTTCCATTTGAAAACGAGAAAAATTTAAAAAAAACATTTTATATAGGAAGAAAATTTCGGATGTGAATCGAAAGATTGACGGTCCAGCAAAAGCCATCGAACATTATACGAAATTCCCACAATTGTTCTACGGGAAAATTAACGACGAATTAGATCGAGCATATTTCGACACATTCCTCCTCAACGGATTATTGGAGAAATATAATTTGATTTGGGCGAATCTTCGAGCTGATCTTCGTAAATTCATGTTGGAATTTTATTTTCGAACAAATTCTCATTTGTCCTTAGTGAATCAGCTAGAAAGAGACAGATATTGATTGAAGAGATGGCGTCATTAAGAAAGGATATTAGTGATATGAAATTGATATTTCGTAATATGAATCCGAATAGTGAAGAATGTGATAATGAGAATAATTTGGATGAAGAACGACTGAATGTGATTGGATTACCGAAATATTATAATGTCTACAAAATGAATCAGACCTCTCAGAACAAATTGAAGAAAGTAAGTAAGACGAAGGATATCATTAAACTTCTACCGAAATATCCGATAAATGAAGGATTGAAAGTGAAACAGGATTTGGCTAAGAAACGATTGAATGAACACAAGAGGAAATGTGAAGAATAAATTGAATAATATTTAATTTACATAAAGAAAAAGAAAGTTGATGAAATAAATCATTTCCTCTTTCTACTTTTCGTAGCATATTTCGATTCTAGTGAATTCACCAAATCCGTCATCCGATCACATCCACGTTTCCGAATTGCCGAATAGAGAGACGTATTTTCATTATGTTCATTATTACGAATCTCTTTTCCAATGAAATCTTCAAATATTTTCTCATTCTTTTTCTCACGTTTCTCCCACTACAAAAAAAAAGGGAAATTGGTGAAATGAAAAAAAATTTTTTAGAACTTTTTTAATGAATTTCTCCAATTGAATTGAATCTAAAAAGAATTTTCGATAATTTTTAATTTCCTCCTTATCGACATATGGTTGAATGAGATGATAATATCGTTGGAATTCCAATGGCGTAGAATAGGGCATATGGAGAAGAAATAAATCAGGATTGCCTTTACATTTCTCATAGTTCGACAAGAGATCTTCCATTTCATCTTTCGTATCTTTTCCAACAGCAATTCATTAAAAAGGGAAAATGATGGATTATATAGAACTTTTATATTCGATTTCAAATTTCTCCAAATCAGCCAAATCGAAATGTTTGAAAGTATTGAATCGTTGCTTTAAAATCTCACTAATCGTTAGAGTTGAGAGATCATCGTCATTTAAAATTTTCCCAGTCTCATCATAATGTTTCCGAGTTTCATCATTGGAGAGAATGTCATAACATTTAGAAATCGTTTGAAATTTCTCGTTTGCATTTGCTAAACAATCATCCACTTTATCCGGATGATATTTCAATGCCAATCGATAATAACATCTTCTGATCTCTTGACCATTACAATTTCTCTTACAATCGAATAATTTATATAAATCTCTTTCTTTAAAATATTTGTGACAATCATCCAATAATCCTCCATGAGTCATTGTAGAATGAAAGAAAAAAGTTATGTTGTGAAAAAAGTAGAAATGAAATTTAGAGAAAAAGAAGAGAAATTGAAAATGTTGAAAATATGATGCCAAATATTTGAAAAGTTCGAAAAGGTATTCGATCGCCCTTCAACCACTTCGAAAGTTTGTCATATTTCTCAATTTTGAAAATGGAACAATGTGATCGTTGAAGAAAAAGAATTGGAATTGTTTTACTCTAACTGAATTTTTTGTGCCGAACAAATTTTTCCTCATTTCCTTTTCTGTAAAACTCAATTTTTGTGTGTTATTCTGTGTTTTTGTGTTAAACACAAAAAAGTGTGTGTGTGTGAGTGCGTGTTAGTTAGTGGAAAATTATGGAGAACAACCATTATTTGGATATGGTTGGGACGACATTACGGACGGGATTTGTGAACGAGACGGAGAAAGAGTTGTTCGTAGAGAATGTTCTGTTAAATGTGACGAACGAATTCTCCACATATATCTCCTTCAAGAACTCGTTTATTATCGGTGATATTATCGAAATTTTGAATATTGAAGATTTGACGAAATTTGCTTCGTATACATCTCGCTACATCTTCCAAACGGAGAACATTCCTGTAGTTCTTCCCCAAATCATCGAACGATGGTTACAACGAATAGCGAAGGTGTTGAGTCGAATGACTTATCAGAACATCAAAATCGAAATGACTCGATCGAAAAGTCGGAAAAGAAAAGCCGCTTTCCACGCCGACAACGAACAAGAGATACCAGAGAAATTGCAAACCTGTTTCAATCATTTATACGAAGTTCTTGATGATCTCTTCATGGAGATGTGTGAACATATTGTGAAAATGTTACGAGAGAGTAATACAGAACAATTATTGAAAACGATGTTGTTGTTCGGAAGGAAATTCAACATTGAACGTGTTCGAACATATAAACAAAAGAATTCGAATGAGATTAAAGAGGAGAATGTCAACGACAACATGTTCACCAAACATGGATTTCCAATTCAAACATTTGGTGATCGTTTAATTCGTGAAATCATTGATAAAGTGACTATCGGTTAGGACTATGAATTATCAATCCATTAATATTTTTAATGTTTCATTTATCAAGAACAATTAATGAAAAACAACTCTCCAATTATCGTAACGATGGCACAAGTATTAGACGTTAATGATGATCGTCATGGAAAATTGAAATCGGATCTACTCAAACAACAATTCTGGGAGAATGTCGTCGAATATGTTGAGAATCAAATGAACAAGTCTCATTTTACTCTTCAAATTTAATTGAAATTTCATTCAAATCAAATTTATATATCAACTTTAAATCAAACTTTTTTTCAGTAATTCCAAAGAGTTTTATGAGATTTGTTCTGAGAGACAACGCTCGTTCGCTATCGAATCATTCTTCAAATATTCCACTAATGTGGTATGGAAGAATTTGTTGGAACAGAATGAATTGTTCTTCAATAAAACCGTTTACATTAAATTGGATGATATGGAAGGAATCGAATATTTCCGCCAACTTCTCCTCACCAACCAGGAAATGGTAAACAAGACGCATTTACGGATCGATGAAGAAGGACGGATAAATATCCCCTTTTTTTTCGCACTTCTCTTCAATGGATCATCTCAATTCGTTTTTTGCGAGTTGTTAAATCATTTGAAATCGCCGAAGAATTATCAAACGGTTCTGGAATTTTTCTCTTTGGAAATGATGGAAGGAATTTCCAATAAGTTGAATGTGAATATTGACAAGCCGCTTCTCAATCTCTTCCATTATTTGATGGTGAATGTTAAGAAGAAAGAGAAATTTCCTTTATTCAACTTCCTGGAAAATGTGGCACGAGTCCAATTGAAATGGGAGCAGAAATTAACGATGGAGTATAATGGAACGATTGCCAATCATTTCTCTCAATTGATTCAAATGATTTTGGAGAAATTAGTCGATATCGATGAATCAGATGATGACGAAACAGCGAGAATCGGTCAAGGTGATGATGATGATAATCATGATGATGGTTTGAGAGTCGTCCGATTTTTTATAAATATTCTCAAACATATAAGCTCAACAAAAATCTTCCCAGCAACTCTCATTTGTGAGAAGACGATTCAACGTCTCGCTATCGATCAATTTATTAAATTGTTATTGAAATATTTACCGTTCGCTAAATATATTCAATCGTTAATCGTCGACAGTGAAGTGGATTACGAATTCAAAATTTGGATTGGTAAAGCTCTCTTGTCCAGTATCGAGAATAATGAGAATAAATCTTATTGGAAAACGGCAGAAATTCTCTTTCAACATCCATCGATGAATAAAATTCTAAATAAGAAGATATTAATCAATGATGTCTACTTACCATTCATGAAACGATACAACGATTTTGGTGTGGATATGCAAATGATGTTGAGGAGAAATGGATATCAGACATTTCATTCACGTGAACAAATCTGGTATCAGAAACTACTTCAATAAAATAAATGGATACACACGTTTGAAGGAAAATTGAAACTTTTATAAATGAGAAAATTCTGAAAGAAAATCACATTCGTTCAAATGAGAAATTTTTGTAATTTCAGAATTTTCTTAAATTATATAAAAAAAAATTCATTAATTTCTCATCAATTATTCACATTACTTTCATTTTCAGTTTTATATAATTTAAATATAAAAATTAATTTGTTAAATTTTTAATGATCTTTTCTAATTAATTTTTGGAAAAAAAAATTTTCCAGAAATCGGTTCCATTAGATGGAATTATTATTGAGAAGGTGAAGGATAATAATGATTAAAAGAAAAAATTGATTAATGAGAACTTGTTATATTCAGAAGTTATTGTCTCGCTTCTGTTAAGTGGTAAGAATGGGAGAAAGAGAATGAAAGGAATTATTGAGAGAGAAGTTATACTAAATAAATATTATTCATTCGTTGTCATGACAACATGAATAACAAATAAGAGTGAGATTCGTTCGACAACTCGTTTATTCGCCTTCGAACGTTTGACTTTCCATTATTATTTGTGATAAGTCGAAGACAATATTAATTAGACATATCCGATTACTTAGAAACGAATAAGAAACGGTCCAACACAAAAAAGAATGATAAGATTATTTAATTAAAAATTTCTATTTCACCGAAATGTTAGTGGATGTATTGGGAGCGGATATAGATCAATTAAAGAGCGAAATAACAAGAGGTCGAGAGGAACGGTTTGTTTTCCATTTCTTCAACCGATCTCCATTTCATGGAAATTGTAGACGTAAACAGGAAGAAGTGAATAATGATTTGAAAGAGTTAATTAATGAGATTGAAGTGAAATTGAATTCGAATAATGATGATGTGAATGAATGGAAGACAAGATATGAGAATCAGATTGAATGGAATAATTATCTCGATCGACAGATACGCGATCTCACGCCAAATATCGAGAAAGTGAAACAACGAACGAAAGAAGCGAGAGAAGAGAATGCATTAACGAATTCGTTCGATCATGTCTCCGACATCAGTTCCGATGTTGATAGTATTATCGCCGAGAAGAATTACATCGTCGAACAATTGAGAGATTACGAATGGAGATTAGAACAAGAAAGTAAAGTTGGGAGATTATTCTAAAAAAATTTATAAATTTCAAATTTTCCTTCAAGGCCTATCACAAGACGAATGAGGAAAGGAAAATGTATTTGGCGGAAATTGCTGCCATCAAATCCACAATCAATATCGATAATAAGAAAACACAACAAACTTTAACTTATCAGACGCAATCACTGAACAATCACAACAATAATTATCAAGGAGATGTGACAAACACAAATTATACTTACTCGTCCCAACTGAACAAATTTGAGAATTTAAGTCAATCGACTTCCAATTTAAACACTTATAGGAATGATGATATGACATACCGTCATCGTCCAACCATTCAATCAAGTTCCACATTCCTCAACTCCTCCATACAAAGTCATGACGATTTCCAACCGAACAACATTCCGATGAATCAACGAATTATTGATACGAGTAAAGGTCCAATTCGGAAAGAGGCGACTGTTAAAAAATTACCGAAAGTCGATTACGATTAATCGACTTTTCTCCCAATAATCATTTCCATTCGCATTCTAATGTTTTCATAAGTTTTATTTAAAATAAATTATCATAATCCAAAAAAAAAAATAGGAGAGATAAATAATCCGAAAATTTTCTAGAAAAATATTTACGATTAATAACACCGTCAAAGAAAACGATTGGATGAAATAAAAATAAAATGTAGAAAATATTTTTGAATTTTTTTTTCTCAAATTCAAAATTCTGAGCGAATAAAACTTAATCGGATAATATAAGAAAATATTTTGAGATGTCAAAGAACTGGCCATATAAAATTGTTGTCGTTCGAAAAACGATTACCGAATTAGTAAAAATGGTTCGATGATAACGACCATAAAATTCACCGTAAGTTATGAATGAATAAATTAAGTTTATTATACTGAAGTCAAATAGACGTACAAGATGATTAGATGGAGATGAATTATGATTTAATGCATCAAGAGTGCACAAACAAAGAGAAAACTATCCTCCAACATCTATGAAGGAATGTTATAAAAAGTCTGCGGAGAGAGAGAGAAAGATAAAGAGAGAGAGAGAGAGAGATTTAAATAAAATGTATGTTAGAACTGTTAAAAGTAGAAGATGATAATTGGCCTCATATTCAGAATAAATAATCATGAAAATAAAATAAAATAAATAAATAAATAAGTTCAAGATTCCGGTAGATCGATTGAAATTACTGGGAATGACGTCTAAGAAAAAGTCAGTTTTTTCACAGCCTCTGCTAAAAGCTCTTTGGTTGTCCTGTAACTCTTCCTTTCATATTTCCTTCTCGATTTTTCGTCAATATCAGTCAAATACCACGTATTGTGTCGCAGGATATCGATCGGTGCCACCGGTTTATATGGAACTGGAGGAAGACGTGAAAAGTGAGTGGAAAAGATGAGGAATTAACTGAGATCGTGATTTTTCTCTCGATGAGAGAGAATGTGTTCGAACGTTTCGGTTGTTGTTTTAATTCGATGATCCAGATCATCAGTTACATGAGAAAGATTCTTGACAATTTCTTCCAGACTGTCCAACCGATTTTCGTCGATTTTTATTGAGTACATTGTGGCGATGAAACCAGAACCGTAAGAGAATAGAAATGCTCTTTCATTTCCAACGAATTTTTTACTAAACAAATTTAAAATGAGAGAATTGACGTGATAAATGAAACGAACGATAATAAATATGATACGAGGCCGCTATAAACGGACGGTGTGTACATGTTTCCGATGGTTTTTGATAATTTGAGTGTTGGCAAAGTTTTCCTTTCGAATAAATCTTTCGAATTGTTCATCACTATCTTCTCTAGTGTCTTATCGAAATACGTATGTTTTAGAGATGTTTCTCTGAAAATAGATGGTTTAATTTGATTAAATTTAATGAATGAAATGGAAATGAACTTGTATGACATTAGATCAGGATGAATGTTTTTGATATTTCCATTAAGGAAGTCGTTGAAATAGAGTCGTGCTAATGATTTTTGAACGAGTTTAGCGTATGGACAATGGAATATGAATGCGTCGAACGTTTCCAGATTGAATGATTGGTTTGGATTAACGATTTGATATTTCTCTTTACATTTATTGTAACAATAGTCGAGTGCACTCAAATAACATTCGATCGTCAATTTACCATCAACAACCGGATATTCGGAAGACATGTCAGGTTTATAGAAATCGTACGCATGTTTTGAGCAAGTACTTCTCCAAACCGGTTCGACGATTATCGGAGCATTCCTTCCGATTAACATTGCTACAGCACCAGCACCACCAGTCGGTCTAGCATTTCCTTTCCCATAAATGGCATTATCGGCTGCTATAACTAATGCGTATCGTCCATCCCATGATGATGATTCGCACCAATTGATCGCATCCAATAATGCCGCCGTTCCACCATAACATGCGTTCAGATGATCGACACCTTCAACATCAAAATTCTCATTCTCCTCAAACAATTGCATCAAAACCGTTTTGACGCTTTTTGATTTGTCGATAATCGTTTCCGTTCCAACATCCAATCGACCGATATCTTTATAAGCTATCGAATTCCTTCTCATCAATCGATCAACTACCGTCAAACTTAAAGAATTGACATCCTCCAAATCCGTACAATATGCCATCTGTTGTTGACCGAGACCGATGGTATATTTGCCAGTTGAAACTTGATCATGAACTTCCAATTCATTCTGCTCGATGAATAGTCGAGGCGAGTAGAATTCTATACAAACGATTCCTGTACCGGTTTTCTGGATTCCATTAATTTGTGACATTTCAGTTTAAAGTTATTTGTACTGAGTTATAATTTCCTTTGTGAATGGTCCCGTGTGAATGATAATTATCTTCTACCAGCGAACATGTAATGATAAGTCTTCTCCAGTAACGTGAGAAAAATGAAAAAAAAAGTAGAATAATAAAATATGAATAAAATTGATAAATTCTCTAGTATTTTAACACTTCTCTATTTTCTTCAAATAATCATTTTCTGTCAGGCCATGTGTCAGCTGATCATGAGAGTTCAATTTGAAATTTTCTACTGATAAATACATAATATTCATTTTCATCCTCCCTCCTTCAATATTCACTTTCTAATTATTAGCTGATTTTCTTTTCTTTTACTTATTTCCATATCACTCATCATTCGCCATCGGTAAAACGATAGTACGATTCTCCAAATAATTCCCATCCGTCTATGATGATAGACAACACATTTCTGCCCTTCTTCATCTCACACTTCACATCATTATCTCTCATTTAAATCATTTCACATCTCATTCACCAATTTTGGAGGAACAAAAAAGAAATAATTGAAAATAATCACTTCTTTCCAACTTCTATTAATGGAAATTCCAATGTTCAATTATAGTTTTATGTAAAGTTTCTGTTACGCAATTCAATTAATAGTGTATTAAGTAATAGTTGGGAAATGTTATTGTTCTCTAATTCCATTTCAACAAATCGAAGAGATTTTTTCTTCTTTAGAGACTAAGCGATGTTTATAAAGCAAGTTAAGAAATATGAATTTAAGTTATCGCGAAATATTCTTTGACGATTCTTCACAATCTCTCTTAATGATATGTCTTCAAATTATGTACAATGTGTATCATTCGAAAGTTTCAACTAATTCACGAATTTGCTAGTGCAAATACCTTAATGATGGTTAACTAACAATTTATCATAAGATTTACCTAATGAAAGTATTATTCCTCGTTGTAGAGATGATCAGTTAGATGATGAGATGATATGACCTTCCTCCAATTTAAATGAAATAATAATTTTAATTCGAGTTATTTTCCTTTTCAACACAATCAAAAATGCTAGTGAAGTCCATTTGTGGTTTTTATTCATGTAAAGTATTCAAACTAAACGAAAATTGTATTTTTTTCAAGAAACTTTTTTAAAGGTGAACAATGATAAATATTGGAATTTGCGAGTAACATAAAATCTCAACATTTCAGATGAGAAAATTTTAACTGATGACAACTTATTTCATTCAATGGAACTTTCCATTTCGATTAGGTTAACTTCGATCTGTGGATGAAGAGAAAGACAATGTAGCCGATAACTGGCGAATTATTCTAAACATTTTCTAAACCCTAATCTAAACATTTTAGTCCCTAAATATTCTTTCTTTTCCTATACCAAAACACACTTATCGTCTTTGAAACTAAAAAGATATTTATTTTATTCAAGAATCATGATAAACTTATAACCTTTAATGGGGCTCAACAATACTCATATGGGGGCAGTTTCCTTAAAGAAAAATAAATAATTAGTTGAACGAAATAAAACAGCAGGGCATTGTAGAAGTTTATAATCCACCAAACCTATCTCAAAATTAAAATTGGATATACTTATCAAATAAAAAAAAGTTCAAAACACACGAAAAATATTTTTTGATATTGGGGCAATTAAGATTATTTCCCAAAATGATTCTTTTCTTTTCAATTAAATGGAATATGCGAATTTTGAAAGTTGTTGTCGATCGTAAAAATATAAGAATTTTTTTCCGATATATTTTCCGCTAAAAGTCTTTTTGGTGTGTAATGTGAACATAACGTCTAAGAATGTAGCGTCCAACACGAAACCGACTAACAACATCACACATAAAAAGAAGAGCATGGTTTCCGTCCGAACAGGGACCCGTACCGACTGCGTCGCTCTCGGCGCGCAACCTCCTCCGCGCAGGCCTACTCTCCGTTCAGTGTTGGTAACGAACTTCCATCCGTCGACCACTTCATCCGACATCAGCCAACTGTTAC
>JALJEE010003004.1:0-13799 GCA_023231475.1 Seison nebaliae | reverse complement strand
TATGTCATCATCAGGTGGTTTCGGTGGATCTTCAGGAAATGAGTTTGGTATGTCATCATCTGGTGGAGGATCTTCCTTTGAATCATCATCAAGTTATTCATCTGGAGGAGATTCATCCTTTGGAGGAATGAGTGGTGGTATTGGAGGAGGTAGTTCATTTGGTAGTGGTGGAATGGAAGGTGGTGATTCTTCATTCAGTTGGTCTTCATCTTCCTCATCATCGGCCGAATATTAGGTCAACTGATGAAACTCAGTAACCATAAACTATTCTATATTATAAAAAGGAAATGAATAATTTCCTTTTTAATAAGTGATTTATATGTTTTTCTATTTATTCTTATTAGTCTGCTTCTTTATGTTTTTGAGTCTCTCCTCAAAATAAACGTTATTGTTCAGAATCTTCTTTCACCATCTTCTTCACGAGCAGTATACCAAAAATGTTTTTTTTACTTTTTTGAAAAACGAAACGAAAATTTAAAAAGCGATTTATAATTTTATTTGAAATTTAAACATTTCATGAAAATTTTAAAATTGGTATATTTCACCACAACTTAACTTATTCTTATTATAATTTATATTCAATTATAATTGAATATCAAATATTTCACCTTAATATTTTGTATCTTGTCAAAAATGTCAAATCATCAAGTTGCGAATTCAACTAGTGATTTATCAAATAAAGTGGAAGATATTGAGAACAATTCGATTGAGTCCTTCATAAAGTTATTACCCAACGAACATCCAATCGATAATCTTGAAGCAATACCAAATGCCGATCACCTAATTCAGAAATATCGAACGAAGATTGAGAATTCCTTTAATGAAGTAATACAAAGACAGAATGAACAATTAGATCTAAATTGTGTAGAATATGAAACCTTGACGGAAAAATTTAATGAACAAAAAATTGAGAAAGATTTATTGGAAGAAAATTTCACGCAACTGTCAAAAAAGTTTGATAATTGTGCTCAAGATTATTCTGATATGAAAGAATGTTTTATGAAATGCCATAAAGAAAGTGGAACATTGAAAGAAGCGAACCGAAAATTGTTAGACGAATTTATTGAAGTTGAAAAATTAGTAACTAAATTGATGGAAAAAAATAATGATTTGGTAAATTTAAAGGAAGAAAATGAATTACAAATAAAACAAACTGAAATGAAAATTATGGAATTAGAAGAAAAGTTAAAAATTTCACTGAGAAATTATGAAAAATTAGAGAACGAATTTATTGATATGAAAGAGGAATTAGAAATAAAGAAAAATGAGAATAATCATCTTAAGTCATTATTATCGATTATCAATTTGAGAAGGTCAAACGATACAGACACTACTTATACTTCAGTATATTCGAATAGTACTCGCAATTGTCACGAAATTTCCCATTCGAAGTTATCTGATTTACAAATTGTTTCCTTAGACGATTCGGAAGGAAAAAGTTTATTTTCTGAGACTAGTGACAAATTGCACGATGTTTTACTGAAATTGAACGAATTACAAAAGAAATATGATCTTATAAATATAGAAAATTGTTCTTTGCGAAAAAAATTGAAATTTCCCAATCGTGAAGAACGAATTAACTTTCTTGAAAGTAGTCGAATTTCTGATAACAATGGAAATATGTGTAGTGATTCAGCATTAGTCAGTACACATGATCACAGTATTCCCCAATCAACAATTCAAAATGCATCAAGTTTCGTTGAAGAAAACAATGTTCACTTATTACCTGAAATGTTCTCCAGCATAGACAAAATAATGGATCTGTTTGAAGAAACCAAAGAAATGTTGCACGATCTCAAATTCAACGTTAATCACGATTCCACAAACGAAGAGATGCTGATTAAAGTTGATCCAAGAATTTATAACGATTTATCTTATTCAGATATTGAAGATTCGCAAGTGGGAAAATATGAAAGTGGAAAACTTCATAAAGAAGATCGGACAATTATGGAAGAATACGAAGTTGAGTCAAATTGTAATGTTTTAAAAAAAAACGAAAACTATTTGGAAAGTAAATTGAAAGAGAATTGTGATTTAAATGATGAGAATGATCCATTGGATTGGTTAGATAAGGATTTCCTTAACAAATTAGATGGATTACCAAAGAAGAACGACCATAAAAAATTCTAAGTTATTCATACGAAAATTATTTTGGAGGAATAAAAAGTAATTTCACAGATATTGAATTGAATTGTAATATTGTAATGAATAAAATTATTATATACTCAAAAATTTAGCTATTTCGGATTAGATTCTAATCATTAGAAACTGAATAGGAAACAATTTGATTTGTTCGAAATAGCTATGTTGGGTTTTCATTAAATTTACTCATCATTTTTAAATATAATTTCTGTTGAAAAACATTCACTATAAATTTTAGAACGTAACAATTAATTTTAATTAAATTTAGTTCTCTTTGTCTCCACTAAAATTTCTTGATATTCCATCATCAAATTTCTTACTTTCTCATTATTAATATTTTTATTTGTAGCTGATTGTTACATTTTGTCCCGAAATATTCTTTTAGAAAAGAATGAATAAGAAAGGACGAGGTTCCAGTGGTTTAGCATCGAAACGATTAATGGCAGATTATTGCCGATTAAAAAAAGAACCGATTGATTTGGTATTTGCAGAACCGCTTCAAAATGATATCCTCAAATGGAGATATGTGATTAAAGGTCCGAAAAATACCGCTTATGAGAATGGAATATATTGTGGAAAATTAGAATTCCCATCAGATTATCCCATTCGACCACCCAACATCTACATGACGACTCCGAACGGGAGATTTGAGACGAATAAAAAACTTTGTATGTCAATCAGTGCACATCATCCAGAACAATGGAATCCAATTTGGAGTATCGGCACAATCTTAATAGGAATTTTAAGTTTCATGACAGATACAACACCAACAGCTGGGAGTATCGAAACAACTGAAGGAGAAAAGAAAACGTTAGCACAACAATCTCATTCGTTCAATTTACGAGATGGAACATTCAAAAAATTATTTCCTTCAATCGCCGAAGAATGTCGAAATTTTGAATTAGTAAATAATAAAACGACAATCACAACAACAACTACTACGACAACTATTAGTGTGACAAATAATGATTTGGAGAAGGATAGTGAAAGATCACCCCAGAAAAAGGGAAATGGTCGACGTCGACGATAATGAAAAATTCACTCTCATTTTCATTCATGTGTCAACTGATATTCTACATAATAATTTAATTTAATAAAAATAATTTAATTTATCTAATTTCTGTTGTTAAGCATCGAATGTGGAGGCGTTGTTATGACATTCAATTTTAAGATTTATTTGATATGACATGAAAATTATGAGAATTTCACCTTTTCTTCACTAATAAATATTGGACGACATTCTCCAACAATTTTCAACGAGATCTCTTAAAGGAGAGAGGAGAAGATTAAAAATATGAAAGTTCTTTCTAATTGACCTATTCTTCCGCGAGAGAGAGAGTTGTGAGATAAAGATAAATAAGAAGATAAATGACTTGTAGTTGGGACGTAAATAAACAAAATGATGGAATGGTAGCGAGAAAGCTAAAAAGGAAAATGATCGTACAAAACTGACATTTTTATTTTAAAAAATTTTATTGAATATCATAAAGTTCATGAACATTCTTTTGAAAATGTTTCCGTCTTTCCATGTTAGACGAACATTTGCTGACAATATGATCATGTTCTCCTTTTCGAGAAGGATCGATACCAGATACTTCTAGTGAGTGAAGTAGGTGGAAGGTTAATGTTGAAGTATTTGATAGAAGAGACTAAAACGTGAAAGAGAATGAATTGAAAAATAGAATATGGAAGAAGAAGAACGTTGAAAAGAGGAATGGTCGAACATCAATATTTGACCAAGTAATATCAGACAATTATGATGATATTGATGATGATGATGATGATAATGATAGTAATCTATTCGAGGACGAATAATAGGTCATTTGTTCATCTGTATAATCATCTGACTCTATTTGCTAAGAGTGTCCGATGTAACCATTGTACAGATAAGCAGCCAGATCAGAAAGGTAGATAAATAAATATGTGAAAGAAATATATTTCTTTCTAGGTTATGTGTAACGATACGTATCAGATCATTCAAACATTGATTCAAATGTAAATTTCTCTATGTAAATCCGGAAAAAAATTGATAATTTTATAAAACTGAGATTTATTCTATAGTTGTTCCTCATTTTACCTACTCAGATATTCCGTTAACAACCTCCAATATATTATTCTTTCCATTTGATTGTTTTATTTATTTGTTTTGTAAGAACGTTTCATGCATGACTTCCCTCATCATCAATAAAAAGTATCAGGAAAATGAGAAATAATTCACATTATTACACAGAACATTCGAAGTCGAATAAAAACGACTAGTTGAAATATGATAAAATAATAAATTCCAAATTAACGATAATTAATTGATGAGTTTGAATGATAACAATTTGAGTAGTAACAGAAAGGAGAATAGTTCATACTCTTCTCGATATTTTGAAGGAAAGAAATTTGATGATATTTTGAAGTGGATAGCATTGTTTACTGGTCGACATTTAATTTTATTAGTTAAATTAATAATTGGTTGTTAATGTATTGATCAGAATATAATAATTTTATATGTTCGTCTCTATCAGAGAAATGACTTACTCATATTATATTTTTCTTTGATTAGTGGGAAATGATATCAACCTAATATTCTTCAGTCGATTGACCGTCTCACCTCACAACAACGACAAGAATGACAACGCAATATCTTTTATATAAAAATGTCCATTCTCCTCCATGTCCCTGTGTGTATATTTTTGTATGTATATGTGTGTATGTTGAGTGAATTGTGTATAGAAGTGATTATGTACATGTAAGTCCATATTTCGTAAAATTGGTAAAAGGATGTCATATGAAGATAAAAACTGAATGAAAATAAAAGAGAATTTCAGAGAAAAAGAGATCTCATGTATTCGGAAGCTTATATTTCGACAATAAACTTTCTGTCGATGAAGGAGGAGGAAGAGACAAAGGTAAAAAAATAATATTTTGCCTTTTTTTTAATTGACAATAACGCGTGTTCTACTTCTGTCTTTTTATTGTTTACTGATAATCACAAAAACTTATTTCTCTTCTTTCCTTTTTTCGTCTCTTATCAAACTCATCACATTATTTGAAAGATTGAACAATAAAAGATTAAATTTTACCTCATTCTCTTTTTAAAGAATGATTATGATTTGAACAAAATCGATGACATCAACGCAAAATTATTCTCTTCTCATTCTTCTCAATTCCATTTATTGTATTGTGTCTTACTCTGATAATCTTACTGAATAATTCTCATCAAATCTCCATTGTATTAAAATTAAGAAAGGAGAATGATTCAATTAAAGGAATTTCTTCGATCGACTTTCGGCGCTCACCAATTGACAGGATTAGACAATGAAAGTAATCATCGAGAGAACGCTTTAAAGAAAGCCAATTTTATTATTACTAATCGAAGTAGTGAAGGTGAATGGATTAGGAAAGGTGAAATTGGAGATGGAGCATTCGGAAAAGTTTATAAGATGCAACATCGAAATGATCAGAAGAAAATTGCTGCTCTCAAATTAATGGAAATTGATTATTCTTCATTGAACGATGATGATTTTGTTGAAGCGAGAATTCTTCATAAATTACATCATTCTAATATTCTTAAACTCATTGAATGTTATTTGACATCATCAAATCTCGAATTATTTCTGGAATTTTGTGGAATTGGTGCCGTCGACAGTGTGATGACGTCATTGGAGAAGAATTGTTCCGAACATCAAATATTATGTATAAGTCGTAAAGTATTAAATGCGTTAACATATATTCATTCGAAAGGAATCATTCATCGTGATGTAAAAGCTGGAAATATTTTGTTAACCGAATCTGGTGATGTGAAATTGGCAGATTTTGGTGTGAGTGCCATGATGGCCAATGCGAATGGAAGACGATCGACTTATATTGGTACTCCTCATTGGATGTCACCAGAAACGATTAATTGTGAAACACATCCTACCGACAGTTATGATAATCGAGTGGATTGTTGGTCTTTTGGAATAACTTTAATAGAAATGAGTGAAATGGAACCACCAAATAATGAATTGAAAGCAGCTCGTGTCACTGGTAGAATATTGAGGAATGAACCACCACGATTATCTTATCCGAAAATGTGGACGACAGATTATCAAGAATTTGTTTCGATATGTCTTATAAAAAATCCGACGGAACGACCAACTGCAGCTGAATTAGAAACAAATAAATGGTTTAGAAAGAATGCGAATATCAATGACAAACCTTTGAGGGAGTTAATAGCGGAATATAATGCTGAAGTATTCGTCACGACTGATATCGTTAATGGAGATGATAATTATTCAGATACGAAATCATCGAGTACGAATGATACGAATCAATTGATGAATACGATGAAGAAGAATGAGGAATTTATTCAAGGCAATTGGTCGGAAGATGTGGAGGAAGATGAATATTATAGGAAACAATTAGAAAATGAAACAACCGATCTTGATAGTACGTCGGAGAAACAATTGGATGAAAAGAAAGAAAATGAAGGAATCATTTGTTTAAATGTTAAAGAAAAGAAAGATTCGATATCTAAAAAAGAACCATTATCAGATTATGAAAAACGGATTCAAGAAACATTGGCGGCAATTCAAAATAATTGTAAAGTTGCTCAAAATTTAACTACGTCACTTACTGATGGAAATGATCAATTGAAAAATAGTAATCGATCAATTGAATTGAAGAATTCGATAGATAATGAAAAGAGTAAAAAATTGAAAGGAAAAATTATAAAAGAATTGACTGATGACTTGATTGAATCGGTTGTAACGGATAATTATAATGGACCGAGTATCGCTGAAGTAGTTTTGTCGGTAGTGAAAGAATATTCGAAGAAGATCGAAAAAGAATCAATTAAACCAAAAAAAGAGAAAAATAATGATATGAATAATGAGGAGTTGATAGTTCATGATATTCGTTATCCAATTCAGAATGATCAGAATATAAGTATTTCAAGAGAGGATTCAATCGGAAAAGTGAAAAACAAATGGAATAATGCATTTGATCGTCGAAATAAGACTACGTATAAAACGATAACGAAAACGAGGAGATTCGTTGTCGATGATGAAATAAAGAAGTCGGTTGTGAAAAAGAAGATACCTATCGATATCGTTCCATATGTTGATTCTCCTCCTGATAACGAAAATGATTTTCATAAAAAGAAAAAGAAATTTCATAATCAACATAACGATAGTATTGAACATTCATCGAATAATCATTCAACAGATAATAATCACTTCCATCAACATCAATCCCATAATAATAATAATAATAATGATAATAATCAAGATATTATTTTAATCAAAAAATTATCGACAACATCTAATAGTCGACGATCATCAGTTACACATTCTTCTTCATCAAAAGATTCTTCTACAAAAAATAGAAATCGTTTCGATTCAAAGCATGAATTTAATAAAGAAAATTTGTTAAATTTATATCAGCCATCGATTGATGTGAAGCAAATGATGAAAAAAGAATCAGCTCGACGATTAAAACGATGGCAGAAATTGGAATCGAAGAAACGAGAAGAATTAACTCTTCGACATATAATCGAATGTGAGAATTTGGAAGCTAAATTGAAGAATGAAGAAGATAAGATTAAAGAAGATTTTGCAGCGAAATTGAGTGAGAATAATCTTTTTCGTTTGCAACAAATTGAAACATTCGAAGAAAAAGAGAAACACAAAATGACGAAACAACAACATCAATTGGGGAAGAAGCAGCAGAAAGAATTGAAAGATTTTCGAAAAAGTTTATATGCGAGAGAAAAAACGGAAGTCAATCAATTTATTAAAACGAATAAAAAGATGCCAGATGTGCAGAGACGTGCAAAAGAAATCTCTCAAAATATCAAAAAAATGGAGGAAGAGTTTATTGAGAAACAATTTAATGAACGACATCAAATGATGCAATTTGCTGAGAAGGATTTCGAAGACCAATTACAACGAATCAACAAACATTTGTTACAAGAGCGACAGAAGATTATTCGATCGAAAACTGAATCGAAAGCTGCTCATGAAAAGAAACGATATGATGATACATATCAATTGGCAAGAAAACAGTTACATGATTTCTTCCAATTATTACGCAGTCTAATGTTGGAGAAGCATAAAAATGTTGAGATTTTTCAATTTATTCAAATTGATTATTAATATTTTTTTAAATTATATTTTTTAAAGGAATATGAAGGTGTACAACATGCGTTCAATGTGGAGGAACAAGCTCTAAGGAAACGAATTGAAGAAGATCAGCGTCTTTATATCAAATCTGTTCGTCAAGAACAAGATCGTCGAAAGACGTTATTTTCTTCCTATCTTTCTATGAAGAAATCGAATGCAAGTGCTGAAAAATTATCGAAACTCTTACCAAATCACAACGTTCTTAAATATGAGAATATGAAAGAGTTTGAGAAAGCTGAAACGAAACATTATGCTAATGTCATAGCGAGTTATGAAATGAGAATGAAACGTGTAATCGATTCGTTCATTGAGAGGAGAGATGCAGCACTCGATGATGTCGAAAGATTGAACGTTAGAAAACTTTTCTGTTTCTATTTATCTATTTTTAATGTTGTCAATTGAAAAGGATCGTAAATGCGATTCGTTAAATGAACAAGAAACGATGAAACTGAAAGAATTAGAAATTCAACATATGACTAATTTGGAGCAATGGAGTAATAATTATGCAGTGAAGAAACAAGTTATTTATCTTCTTCTTTCTTCTCTTTCAGAAATATCGATAAGAAAAATAGTTTTGTTTTGTGAAAATAGGATTTTCCATTTTAAGAAGTTTTTCCTTCGGAAAAATTATATTAAATTTTTTAAATTAGTTTTATGAATTCGGATGATTTTCAAGTTTAAAAATATTTGAAAATAATTTCTTTTATTTAATACAAGGAATTTTACGTAAGCTGAATTGATGTATTATTTTATTAATTATTCTGATGATTGTTCTTATCATAATCTTCTGTTATCTAAAAATAATTGATTAAATTCTTTAATTTCTTAAAAACTTTCTATTTATCAAATCTTCTAATGCCTAACTGATTTTTCTATAAGATGTTGAATGAGATCTTATTCGATGATTTATTAATGTCCCACAATTTAAAAATCATTGAAAATGGCAATGATATTTTCTTACTCACTAAAGAATATCGACATATGTACATATTTGATTATTATCACAATTCGTATGTGAATAATAAACAGCGAGAAGGTAAAGGAAAGACAAATAGTACCGTCTTATCCGAATTCCTAAAACAGAATAGTGGAAAATCAAACAATTCTCTAAGACCTAACAATTCGAATATGTTAAGAGCGGAAGTTAATGGTATTAGGAAATCGAATAATGTTCTCCCTAAACGTTGTTCTTCGATGAGGATGTCACCTAAACCTGATGGTAATGGTCGTTGGAGACATTCGGCCATTCCAAATAAATTGAACGTCAAAATCGAAGTGGATAAATTAGAGAAGAATCAGAATGATATTCAAACGATAAGAAGAAAACCGCCAAAATCTTCGATTTACATTCCCATTAAAGATATTCCACGTCGGAGCAGTTTCCATCGACGACCATCAAACAATAAGATGTCCAATGAGATTAAATCGAAATATTTGTATAATAAAAAGAAAGAGGAAATGGTGGAAATTCGGAAGAATCCGAAGAAAAAATCATCATTATTATTATCTCCGTCAATGCATGATTTTAGTCGAAGTAAGTCAGAAAATGTCCGTATGTCGAATGTTATGAGAGCTTCATCTATTCTCGACATATCTAAATTGAAATGATTTCAATTAAAAGATTTATTATAAAATTGTAAGTAAAAAATTTAAAATTTTTTAACTAATCAAATTATCTTAACGATTAATAATCTTGGTGGAATGAAATAATGAGCGAATTAATCATTTTCTCTTTAAACTTTTTTCCACTTGCGAAGTTTTATGAAATAACCAAAAAATCCGTAGATTTTAATGGATCGGGAAGGAATGTTGGAAATGGAATTAACCAGAGTGATAATTTGAGAAAGAAAGCTATGTGGAGAAGTGCCATCGATCTACCATCAAATAATGATGAAATTTTATCGACCATATCAAGTAGGAAATCAAAAATAAGTGTATCATCCAGTATAAAAAATTTCTTTTCTCCCTCAAAACCATTTGGTCAATCCCATAATTTGGATAAAGATCAGAGTCTCAGTATGGACTTGATCGAAACAAGTAATTCAGTTCGATCATCAAGAGATGATATTTATAAATCGAACATTGATTATCAGCCAGTGAAGAATATTATTCCTATACAATATGGAAGAATTGATCCGATATTGAAATCATATTCTTCCCAATTGATGGTTGCTGTCAATATGGATGAGAATCAACAAATTCTTCAGTCAAATCATCGAATGGGAGATGATTATATTCTTTATCTTCCCAATGAATTAAACACAAATTGTACGAAATTATAAGACTTCTCCCAATTGTAAGAATCATCATTATTGAAAGCTTCCTTCACGTAGTACTATGAACATTTGGGAAAAGTTCGATCATTTCAAAATCGAAAGATCTTATTCACTTAGATGTCATTCTATTTAGTTGCATTGCCCATATCTGTCTCTTATATCTACAAATTTATTATGTTTTTATTCCGTTTAACGAATCGGTGCTTATTTAATTTAACTTCTGTTTTTTCTTTCACACAACGTTTTCTCTATCTTGCTATCATCATCTAATAACCTTTCATTATCTGGTTGCAACGTGGAACTGATATTTTCTTTTTGTAAACGAGAAATAATTTTAAACTTTATTTTTTAATATTTTTTATTTTTGAAATTTTCAGAAATATACAAGAAATAAAGACATGTCCAATATTTCAAATTATTCGTCAATCAATCGATCTCTTGATTATATCAACAATAAACAGTTATATCAAAGCTCAGAAGCACAATTCAGTACAACGGTACATCCGAAAAATCCACAATTACCTCCCATTGATAATAGTAGTATCAATATAAACCATCATCACCAGCATCATCGAAATCATCATCATAAACGTCAAGTTAATGATAGGAAGTTGATGAAAAAAATGATGAACGGAAAATTGAATAGAAATCAATTGAATGATATTCATTCGATGTCTCCAAGACATTATTATAATGGAAATAGTATCCAATTAAATGAGAATAGGAATCGTCAATTTCCATATCCATCTGATATTCAGACATTTGTCCCATCAACTGATAATCGACATTTTGATAATAATTTTATCGATTCTGAAATTAATGGTGATCGTTTAAGAACGAATCATGCTCAATCATCATATAAATCACTTCATTCCAATAAGACGCCATCTTCCACTATGACGACTTCCACATATACTAAACAGCAATTTCATCCACCAAATCATCAACAAAAATTCCGTTCGATGAATTCAATAAATCATCAATTCTCTATTGAACCTTCTCAATCATCAAGATCTTCATCAATTTCATCATCGATCTCTTCCGATCAATCTTCTAAATATCATCGAGATCCATATACGAATAACAATAACAACAATAGTAACAATGCGAATGTTATTCAAGAACTATCGAATAAATTTTCGAGAAGTCAATTCTGACGCGTTAACAGATGCAGCCATAATATATTGCCGGTGATTCATTTCTCTCCGAAATCTAATTTATTTTATTCGTAAAGTTATTGGCTTAACAATAACGATATTTCATTCAATTACCACCATCCTACCATTTATTCATTCTCCAATTCGCTAATTCAAAGTTAACTGAATATGAATTCCTTTTCGTTCATTTTATAGAAATTTATTTTTAACATCAATTTCCGTCAATCTGATTATTGGTCATCGGGATCAATTCATTTATTAAATTCATCATCTTTTATTCTAAAAATTATCGTAAAATCAGATAATTATTTATTATAACTTTCTATATTCCATTTTTCTAAATTATCTGTTTCGATAAATAAAATAAAAAATGTTTAGAAATTTGAAAGTGGACTAGTCGCCGACTACATCCTAAATTTTATTATGATTTTATTCTAAATCTAAATAATACTTTACCTCTAATTCTTTTTACGGGTATGTTTATCTATTACTATTCACAATCTGTTTCTATGTCTTTGATAAAACCGAATGATAACATTGAATATACATTTATCATAAATAAAAAACAGAAAATCTACAAACTAAAAAGTATTTCATTACTATTAGTCGACGAAAATGTTGTAGATTTCAACGATATAGAATTACATGGAAAAATGACAATAAAACGTGAAAGGATTTCGGAGAATTGTGTTGATATGATTCAGCACAATAATGATTTATTATCAGAAAGAAATTAAACAATTTACTAAATTTTATGGAAACGAATTTAAGCACTATTAAATTAGAATTTAGTAAAATTTGTGCATTTCTTTTAACAACAGCAAGAAGTAGTTATCATGGAGCAAAAAGTATTCATGCAATTAGTCTCATTTCAAAAGAAGAAAAATGGGTAATGATGAATGATGACAAGTCGTTTACTATTCATGATATTAATGGGTAACCCATTATGGGTTCACTGAAATGTTGCAGGATGAATTTGTAAATTCGATATTATTTTTTTTTTATTATAAAATCAAATCTCCTCGGGGTAAGTTAAAAAGAAAATGTGATAGTCTATCACTGATAGATTACTGTACAAATTGTCAGTAACAAGTTTTCTTCCAATGACGATTTCATCTTGTAAATATTCCGGAATATGAGAAGTAATATCGAAGTTAGAAGAAATGCAAAGAGCTTCATCGAAAGATTCAGCAGCATCAATCGAATAATAAGAACAAAAGAAGATAACCGGATTGAAAAAATATTTACACTGGAGAAAAGATGGAAATGATAAATCAGATTCCTCGATAGACTGAATTATTTTCAAATATCTTTGAACAATGAGAACACATTCAATCCGCAGATAGAAAACATAAATGCCCTATTAAATAGCTTACAACAACCCAGAAGCATTCTAATTACTCGATTATATACTGCTCTTCAAAATTTTAAAGAGTATCAATATGTATTGCAATAACAGAAAGCCCGAAATTTTGCTTCAAAATTTTAAAGAAAACTGTTTTATTTTTTATCATGAATGAATGTATTACCTTTATGTTGTAGAACATAAGACATTCGTTTCGGAAAAGATGAAACAAGTTTTTGAATTAATTCAAGTGGTAATTTTTTCCAACAATTTTCAATTTTCCTTTTCAATGCTTCCACACTCTCGAATTGTACAATTTCTTCATATACCGAACGTGCCAGCCAACTCCAAATTTCCATTTAATTATCACATTATTCATATCACATATTCCAAAATTAATCACATTTAAATCAGGACTATTAGCGGGCCAATCAATATATTGAATTTGGTTTTCTTTAAACCAACCGATCGTCCTTTTAGACACTTGTGCCCGGGCGTTGTCTTGATGAGTTCCGAGTTCCAAAATATTGATGTATCGTATTTTTGATAAAACAAATTTCGGTTTTACCATTGAAATGAATTCCGACCCAAACCATCACACCGGCTTTTCTTCCGGCTACCGATTTTGAAAAAATTCTTGGTGAATGTCGCAAATCGTGCCAATAGTATGAAAAGCTATCCGGACCGTCGATATTGAACTTTTTTTCATCGCTGAAAATCAGTTCTT
>JALJEE010002994.1:0-30679 GCA_023231475.1 Seison nebaliae | reverse complement strand
AAGATCCGGAAATGAACGGAGGCGGAAGTATGAGACGGAAAGAAGTTGGATGACGTAAGGAATGATTAAAAATTGGATCGGAGATGAGACGTAAATAGAGGAATAACGGAAGAGGTAAAAAGTAGATAGAATATCTACAATAAAAGAATAATTCCTCGAATGAAAGATAAAACTAAATTGGTATGAATTCGCTTCTTCGCTAGTAGGTTGATGATTACAGTATTTTGGTCTCTGCTTAAATAGTTGAATTCTGGTCGTTAATCATTTATGGTCTGGCGAACGTAGCTTCTGAGTAGTTGTGGTTAGGTGGTAAGAATGTGTGGGTAAAGTTTAGGGAGAATGTATTGATAAGTAGTGATTATGTGCGAGAAGTTGATATTATAAATGATAGTTTGATAGTTGTCATTATCTTATCGGTTCAACAGATGGTGATCGAAGAGTCACAGTTGTGGTTGGTAACGTGATATAGTCCATTATATATATAGGTTCAAAGATCATTGATAACCCATTGAACGTAGAGTAATGGATAAAATATTAGCCTAATATTAATAGGGTCATTAAGCACAACACTACAAATACATAGAGATTTTATCTGGTTGTTTGACTTGTTTGTTTGGTAGTTTAAAGTTCATGAACTTTAATTTATTAGTCACTCTCGTTTTTGATTTCTCATTCCATGACTGTTAGCGTTTGGAACTCAATGGCTGTTAGTCAACTTACGGATGATTAATGAATATAACGTTCTAATTTCGGTACATAATGATATTACCTTGGGGAACGTGCTGTATCATTATCAGAAATATATATATAGGGAAAGAAGATTGTAGCGATATAAATAGGAAAGGGGAAAATGAGAATTAGACTGAATATGCGATTGACTGAATATGGCTAGAATGCGGCGCAGCTTTATATTTAGTTAAACAAGAAGTACTACTGATTCAGGAAATGTGTAATATCTCGTTAATAAGACATTACTCTGTTCACATTTTGCTTCACTACTGGAGCGTTAACTTAACCAACATAATATCTTGTAACTTGAAATAAGTAATGCAAATAACATCTATTAGTTGATAGTATGGTTGAATTTTTTCGGCTATTGTACGTGATTACTAACAGTAAGCTGACGTACTGATACTTTGTTGAGTGAACATTTTGTATCCTTATTAGAACTTTGTCTTACTCCCATCATTCATACGATACACGTATGGAAGCTGAGCGCTTGACATTGTCAACCAATTAGCAAATATTTTAATAGAATGATAGCTTTAATACACCAATACCGTCTTCAGACGTAAAGTAACAGAATATTTACTAAAGAATCCTTTAATCAATTAATGAAGTGATGAGATCAAACAATTAAAATAATTAATTGAACAATTATTGTATGATCCAATTAATGCTTTGAAAGCATTAAACCTACCATGATAAATGTGGAATTCAATCAATCAATTTTGAAAGTAAAGAAAAGCGACAAATCTTACAAGTAAATTGTTAGTAAATCCTCTATAAATAAATAAATGTCCATGATTAGCATTAAATACTTCATTATTGTAGTCAGTTTATCATAAATTTTTTACGACGTTGAACTCAGATGTCATCCTCTTATGTTACTAAAACGTTAAATATATCACATAATTTTCGTTAAATAAATTACATAATTCATAAACGTCCATTCTAGTAGTGACGTATTATATGGCAATTTATTCATTCCTTGTTAATATTACACTGAATTTCAGATAATTGTTTCTCCACTAATAAGTGTAAGTTTCTCCGATTATGATTCGTTTGGATGCTTTCTTGTATCACTTTGCATCATTATCAGAACTTTTATTTTCTGTTCTTCGAATGTACTGAACTACGAATGCTTATTTCATTTCTTATTATCAATCATCATTTCGATCATTCATTCATTACATATCTCTATTATTTTGTCATTATTCATTTAGTGTCTTAATTTGCATTGACATGTAAAAGTGTAAAAAAGTTGTATCTCGAATTACATAGGAGGTGTTTGACATTATTCTCACATTTTTCTTATTTTAGTTCCATTTCTTATCCTCAATGTCTTTTTTTGATGCGAATTTGCGACATTGATATTTTATATCTTTTTAAATGCATTTCATATCTGTTGTCAAGTATTTGTACTTCGGTTCATTGAATGTTTTATTATTTACAAGTAGATTGTTAGATTAATATTTTGATTAAATTATTTATTTATAAAATTCCGAAAATGTTTATAAGTGAAGTCGTACGGAACCATAAGTTTTAATGTTATAAGTTCTTTTATAGTTTTCAGTTAAAAAATAGATTTTATCATTATGTTAACGAGAAAAAAATAATATTGATGTACAATGTAGAATTCATTAATGTTATGATTATTAATTCTCGATGACTATTAAGTTATAAATTTTAAGACAACGGTGATTTCTTCCCATATTATGGTCGATAACAACGTATTGATCTAGATAATTTGCATGTGTCTAATAATTATAGTTTGTCAACAACTTATTCGAATGCATTTATTAAGTAAGCTTAATAACTGACAATTGTAATTGCACATTATTTTGTTATTTTCGAATGATAATTTTCGTATAATGGAATTTATTTTTCCACAATCTCATCACATTTTTATCTTCTGTATTTCTAACTAAACTTCGTATTTCTATAGAGATTATCGATGTTGTATGAAAGTATATTAAACGTGCGACGATGATGGATTATCCAAAAGTATGTTGTGCTATAACTCATCAATTTTCCCATAAAAAGAATAAGAATGGACTGAATATATTTCGACCAATTCGACGTAAACTTTCAACGAAATTTGAGAAAAAATTTATTCCTCCTAAAGCAAATTGGTTCCCTTTGCAAGAGAGACAATCGACTAATTCTTCCAATGTTCAAACAATCAAAACTGTTGAGACATTTGTCAACAATTTGCAATTGGGAGAGATCGTAGAATATTTCAGGAAAAATTATGGAATCAACAAACAATCGATTACGAGAGATGTGATTAGTAAACGACTCATACAAATTTATGAAGAAAAACAAAATCACGACAAAATGGTACGTGCGGCTGAGAAAAGACGAATTTTCGATAGTAAAGCTGATGAAATCTACAAAAATTTATTGGGCGTTCAAAAAGTACCAAATTATCTCGGTAAGAGACCAACGATAACGAAACCGTCACCGGAAAAAGAACCATCCGAGCCAGTTTTGGTAAAATGGCCGGTGAAACCATTGAAGAAAAAGAAATTTCGTAGTTGTTATGACGTTTATACGAATAAGTTCAACATTTTAGTTCGACCTCTCAAACCGTTCAGTAAGATGATGATCAATCGATCGATGCATGTGAGAGTTGCGAAGAATTGTTGGCCATTCCTTTCGATCGAAGACGTGAAATTTCAACGTTCCATATTTCAATCGAAAATTCAAACGGAATTTGAATCGCCGAATGAAATGACAACACCGAAAAAGAAAATAATTAGTAAATTATCGAAAAAAACGATAGAGAAAACGAAAAAAGAGATTTGTGAGAAATCGTTAATGAAAGAGAAATTGATAAAGACGTTTATAGAAAAACCGGAAAGACAAAAAGTCATTCTGTCTTCCGATGATGAAATAATGGAAATTGATATGGAGAATGAAAATGAAATTAATCGAAATTCAAGTTTATTATTTCGACTTGTCGAACAAAAGAGACGAGATCATATTAGAGAAACTGCCCAACAATTTAAAGTGTCTCATGAACGTTATTATTATTTAAAAAAATTACAAACGAAGAGAACAGATTTGAAAAGGAAAAGAGACTCTCCAATTCCGGAAGATGGATCGTCGAACGATAGTGCATCATTGAAGAGTTTTTCACTCTCACCATCAGCTAAACAGAAACGAATTGGGAAAGAATCGGAGGTGAGCAGTTCAATTGATGAAGGAATGGAATTAGACGATATTTATGTATTGAATGATGAACATCCCAATAAGAACATGGAGATAGAGTTCGAAAATATTCTCAAGAAGGATTTGGGAGTGTTGTCGATGTTGAATAAGAAAAGTGGATTGAATTATATCAAAACACAATTAGTTGACGATTGGTTGGAAGCACCGAAATTTGAACCGTTATCAAAGGACGGATTCGTCCATCAATCGACTGATTCAGTCAAAGATATTTTAAATTTGAAGAATCTCAAAAATGATAATGTAACGGACGAAAGAGGTAGTGAAATTAACGTTAAAATGAATCAATCCCAAATTGTAAATACAGCGAAATGGAAAACTGACAATTCTAATCAAAAACAACATAAAGACGTCAAAGAGAATAATAATGAAAATAAATTAAAGGAGAATAATAATGAAAATAAATTAAAAGAGAATAATGATGAGAATGAAACTTCGAATATGGTTACATCAGAAATCTGCAGTTCTGATATCGATCAAATCGATAACACTGAGAATGACAACTGTGAATTAGATAATCCGATTTTAGATGGACCTGAATTAAATATTCGTCAAAATGAAATATCGAAAAATCAAATCGAAATTTCTTCTGATATAATATTGATGAAAAAAAATCCTTTCGATAAGGCGAATAAAGAACGACAACCATCGATTGTTTCACTCACTTCCACCGGTACATGCACATCAAATGAGGACGAGAATCATTCGAAAATGCAAATCGACTTTCAATCACTAAAAGAGAAAACTGCAACTGAATATTTAGAATCGAAAATCAGTGAAAATAAATCATTCCTTAACCAAAAGAACGAAGAGAATAATTTCGTTAAAAAAAAAGAAAAATATCACAATCGTCGTGTCAGTGAAACGTCCGAGGAATCATCGGATGATTTTGAAAACATATTATATTCGATGGAGGAAATTGAAACAATAAGTATGTCGATAGCAGAGACTAAACAATTGGAGAATTCTTCCCTTATTTTTTTTGATCCAAAAAAAGGTAAAGAATATAATGTAACTGACATTATCAATGATTCTCTCAATGACACAAGTAGTTCGGACGAAGACACATTGTCTTTCGAATGGAAAAATGAAAATGTAGTGAAAGCAGAATCAACAATAAACGATAGGGAAAATATTGTGGAAGATATTATAATATTAGATGGTGATACGAAAGAAATAACAATCGTTAAAGACGAAGATGTCGTTATAATTGAAGATGTTCCTATGAGACCAAAAAAGACAAATCAATTAAGAACGAAAGATGGAACGTTAAAACGAAAAGAAATCTCCAAATTAAAGAAGAAGAATCGAAAACGAAAGAATGATAAAATTATGGAAGAAGAAATCGACCAACTATTTCATAAACCCAACAAAGAAATTTTGGGAGGAAAAAAAGAAAAAAAACAGCAAAGAATCAAAAAAAGAAGACCAACAAAAAAAGAAGGAATCACGAAAAGACAGAAAAGAAAAAGGTTGGAAACTTTAGAGGAAGGAGAAATTGACGATGAAATTGATGAATTTCGCTTAATTGACGAAATTTTAAAAATGAATGAAGTTATAGAAGTTGATGAAAATGAAAAAATTGATGAAACTGAAAAAATTGATAGAATTGAAAAAGTTGATGAAGCTGAAAAAATTGATGAAATTGAAAAAATTGATGAAATTGAAAAAATTGATGGAATTGAAAAAGTTGATGAAACTGAAAAAGTTGATGAAATTGAAAAAATTGATGGAATTGAAAAAATTTATGAAATTGAAAAAATTGATGGAATTAAAAAAGTTGATGAAACTGAAAAAATTTATGAAATTGAAAAAATTGATGGAATTGAAAACATTGATGAGATTGAAAAAGTGGATGAAATTGATGAAACCGAAAATATCGTGAAACGTCCGGAAAATAGAAAGTTAAAGAAAAAACCAAAACGAAAGACTAATAATAATAGAAAACGAAATAATGGTTATAAATGGGCTAACGATGTAACGTTAACGTTAGCTGCTCATCATCCAATGCCGCCTCGTAGCTTACTTCGAGAGTTATGTGGAGAACGGTTCAAAACTCGTTTGTCAACGAAAAATCAAGAAAATTTTCGATTTTTCGATTTTTCGATTTCCATTCAACGATTATCACAGGAAGTTTTTGAACTTGTAAATAATTAATTTTATCTTCCTAAAAGTATTATTTTCGTAATTTTTTTTTCAAATATTTCATTATATTTTCAAGCACTTTTAACCACTCTACAAAAGAAAAAGTGAAAGATTTTAAAGAATATTTTTATAAATAAAATAATTTGATAAATAAGAATTGTTTATTATTAATTTGAATGATTTTTCTTTTCATTAATCAATTTACATGAAATTCCTAATAAGGAAAGATTGACCATAATTTTAAAAATTCCAATAATTATAATAAATAAGAATAAGTTAATCACGGAGAAGAAGATGGAATTCATATGGAAAGTGGACAACATCTTCCTATCGATCAATCGGAGGAATAGAGCAATATGAGGTAACGGAATATAATTTAATCTCCTCGCTACAACATCGCAATGATCGGTGAATGTGATGTTTTTCCTTTGTAACATGTCTTGAGCGAGTGAATAGCGAAATGTGAGAAAGATGTTGGAATCGATTCGATTAAATTTTAAGACGAATGCATATTTAATCCAATCCACAATAAATTCAAGTAATACGACAAATATCATTGAATATATGAGGTTAGTTAACGATTCGTATGACATTCCATGCATCACACTTCTCAAGATGATAATAATGAACATTAAAGTCATTTGAAATCGTTCACGAACATCATTCGCTGCTAATTTGAATAAATTGACTTGATCCATCTTTTTAAAAACACTTCCTTTGATCTCAATGAAATTATTCGATATCAATATCGATATTAGACTACTGTTATATGAATGGAATGCAACTTGCAATGTAGTCGTTTGTACGAGAATGATAAGTGAATGAATAATGACATAGAAAGTGGTCAAAATGAAATGGAAAACGAAGGAGATCGTCGAGAAATGTTCATATCGAATGAACCAGAATAATGTATCAAGAATATCTTGTCCCACATTACACAATAATCGATCACCGATTTCTAACATGTTGAACAATAAATATAATTTGATTGTACTCTCCACACGAATCTTATGATAAACAATATTCAAATCGAATTGATAAAGAATTAATGTGGTGATAATTATCATCACCGTTTTCAATAAATCCATCAATTGCGGTGATGTCAATCTCATTGGTTCACTCTTCATCACATTCTTTCCTAATGATCGTGCCAAATTGAGGAGACGTATGGGCAGGTAAGTGATAATTGAGAGGAATGTGTCGACACATTGGAAATATGAGTAAATTGTGAATCGTTCGAATTTTAAAGGAATTCGAAGAACATTATAAATTCTTTCCGATCGTTCACGATATTCATCGTTATTATCATTCTCCACATAATGCTCACGATTCACTTCACTTTTCAAATAATTCATCAATGAAAAATTGTCCATGTGAACCATTCGATTGTGGAAATTGAGAGAAACGTCATCGTCATCTGTTTCATTCTTCGCAGGTTGTTCTACATGTTGTTGTTTTGGTTTTTTGATATCTAAAATCTCTTTAACAATCTGATCATTCATTCTCGTCTCTGAATCCCCTTCAAAATTCACCATATTCTTTCTGTCTCTCATTGGAATTGGACTGAGTATCGAATCATTTCGGGGCAGATTAAGTGCACGTGACTCATTCAACAAAGACAATTTGGAAGTGAATGAATGATTCACTTGTTCGTCATCGGTCGATAGACTCAAATTCAAGAATGAATCTTTACGTTTCCGTCTTCGGGAGAGGAATCTCAACGATTGCGAACGATTCATCATAATCTAAAGCTAAAATTCAAATAAAAAATTAGAGAGAATTCTCCCAAACATTTACCTCACATCGAATTTAATGGAGAATTAAATGAATTTCGAGAAGACGAAAGAGAATATCACACAATCATAATCAGTTAATTCGGAATACAATCATCACTTTATACAATCATCAACGAGTCAACTACAAAGTTCATCGATTGAGTTTGCTCTGTAAAACTTTTCCTCATTGTAACGTCATTTTCATCCTTACATTTTTATTTAACATCTTCTCCCTAATGATGAGAACTGAACGTGGAGAAAAGATGAGAAACAATAAAAAAAGAATAAATAGAAATTTAAATAACATCTGTCATTTCCGAATTAGAGTTATGGAAATAAGTTGCGAGAAAAAAAGCCAGAAAAAATGTTTGAACTGCACAAAATTATGTAAAATTTATTACATTTTCCAATGTCACCCATATTTGTTTGATATAAATTCAATCTTTTCTTTACCAATATTCTCATTCATTTCTTCTTCACTCCAACCAAAATTCATCTTTTTCAAATATTTCAAGTAAAGGTAAAATGTGAGTAATGATGAGAAGAGAATTGGAATTCGATTATTCTTCATCATCGACGCAATGGAAATATATAAGAAAAGGAAGAATATAACGAAATGGAAGATGGACAACATTCTTCCAGAGTAATTCCGGAAATAATCATTAACGGAAAATTTCATTCTTCCAAGAAAATGGTTACAGAACGGAAATATCGAACAACGTCGTTGTTTGCGAATCGACTGCTCCTGTAATTCATTCGCTTTCTTGTACCACCCCGTCCTCACCATTTTACCATCAGATTTCCATATGATTTTTTCTTGTCCATTTAATTGTCTCTGAATTTCTTCATTGACATATTCAATTTTTAATTTATTCCTCCTTCTCTTAACTGCGCCGAAATGTTCGAGAGGAATAATATTATTTTGAAATTTTCGGTCACCAAATATTTTCAACAAATAATTTATTTGATCTTTCAACAATTTCTGAAAATGAAACAACGGAAATTGATCGATTCCAATTGAAATATTAAACGGAGTTTCTGTAAGAGAAGTTTCTGATCCGTTTATTGGTGTCAATTCGTCTGCGATATATTTGAAAAATTTTTCAAATTTTACAAACATTTTTTCATATATTCTAAAATTGTATTTGTCGATTGGAACGGACTGAAGGGCATTCAATAGAATGAGAATTAAATATTTTTGACTGTCGATAGGCCAACAAATAAGATTGATGGACATTTGCAGGTTCTGTGAGAGTTTCCTTATCAGTCTCTCGATTGGACGAAGGACATTGATGAAACCTTCATTCATCGTTAATTCCACATTCATTTGGGAAATATTATTATTCATTTTCGATTGTTTTCCATCAAATTCGATTTGGTGGAATGAAAACGAGAAATTAGTTTGAATACAATTTTCAAATTTATATAAAAATCGCCAAGGAAAAGAGAATATGTGTAAGTGATGAAGAATAAGTCCAATATCGATATAATTATTCTTATTGATTAGAATGGATGATTGTTCTACGATTTCGTTCAATGGATTTATTGTCAATTGTCTAATTAAATGAATATAATGATAATAAACATTCTCATTCGATTCTTTACATTTCCCAAACAAATAAATTAGAAGATAAACAAATATTGAAGTTCGACAATGTTCTGATAATTTCCATTTGATGGTATTGAATGGATCATAAATCGATTTCATATTCAATTGTTGAAGATCATATTTTTTTAGAAGAATAAAATCTTTCAACGATCTCATCTCATCACAACTTGTCAATTGCCAAGGAAATGTTAAGAAGAGAAGACAATTAATAAAATGAGAATCATCATTGGATTCATTGAATTTATTGATTTTTAATAATAATTCCGTTTTATCGATTAAATTTGATTCCTCTTCAAATCTATCCCAAAAATCATCATCATCAAATTTCTTTAATTTCAATGATTTCGTTGGATATGAATTATTGGTAAATGATGGAAATGATTTGAAATAATTTTGACGATTTCTAATTTTGGAGGACGAAGGAATTTGAGTTAATCTGGAGGAACATTCATTCTCCAGATCTTTTATTAGTGATATATTCAATCGCTTCTCATCATTTCTTGGAAAATTTAATAGGTAACTTAAATATTCATCAATTAATTTCTTGTGTAATGAAATCGAATTGTGTTTCGGAGAATTCACTTCGACGAAATTGCCCAAATAAATGAAATTGATTAGAAATAAATGAAGATATGAACTACGAAGATTATTCTGATTCTTTGAGAATTTGAGAATAATCTCCAAAAAATTTCTTTCGATTTTGTTCATACCTTGGAAATTAATTAAATTTATATAAATCGATGGGAGGAATTTGGTTGGACATTCGATAACTTTGGAAGGAGATTCTCTCAAAAATATATTCCACATCGGTCCATCGATGGAGAACAACGTATAATAATAATCAGTGATGGACATCGTGGGTTGATGGAAGGAATAGATGTCTAATTTGGTATCGCTTTCATAATTTTTTGATGAATTAATTGTGGAAGATATTTGGGATTTAAACTCATCCTTCAATTTGTAGTCGATAGGAATTAGTGACGAGAATGTTTTCAAAATAAATTTATGTCTTGAAATATCTTTATCAATTAACGGAAATAATAATCGGAGATATGTTAGAAATTTGCCATCAACATTTTTAGAAGAATTCAATTGCAAATTTATTTGATGATGCATCGACCAAATATTCTTTTCATTATCCGTATAATCTTCGACCAAGATGGAATTGTTAAAATTATCTGTTAAACCGAAATTAAGTTGATGATCCATTTAACCTGTACGAAGGAATGTTATGGAGAAAATTTTATCATAAATAATACCATCTTGCGACCTAGCTCAATTTCTGAAGAAATATATTTATTTAGACGAAATTTTATATGTTTATTTTCCAATATAAAATTCAAATTTCAAGTTTTATTTCAGAAATATTATTTTTTTTATCAATTTCCCCCCGGATAATATACATATTAAGAGATTGGTTATAATAATAAAATGTGAAATTGGAAAAGTCGACGATAATGAAAAACTTTATAATCTAAATATGAAGAAATATCATGAAAAAGTGAAACAGGATTAACCGAAAAATAAAATTTCATTTTTTTTGAATTTCTTTAATTAAAGTTTAAATATAGTCTAATTGAGAAGTAAAATGAAATTTTGAATGGCAATGAAGTTAATCAAAAATCGAATAAATTGATTGAATTATTAAAGGGATCGAATTGAATAAATTCGAAGGAAGAAGAAGGAATTTTCAAGATCATTTCTTTCGTCCACATATAAAATTCTTGTTGATATCCGTCAATAAATTTATTTCCTCTCGATTTAACTGGGGGAATTATTGTGTTTAATTCCTTGTCCATCTCTAATTGTTTTATGTCGATCTTCTTCATTTCTTGTTCGAGGAACGATAGACTCATTTTCAATTCCTTATTTCTGCCATGAACTGCATTTGACGTATCTTTATTTCCATCAATCGCCTTGCTCATTCTCTCACACAACATTTTTTGATGTCTTCAAAATTAAAATATAAATAATTTCAAATAAAAAAATGTAAAAACTCGTAAATTTTCGTTGGCCACAATACAATTAATCGTAAGAAGATTGAATGAAGAATAAATTGAACATCACCAACATCCGCTAAAGCTTTCTTGAAAATTTCGTTATGGAATTTATTAAATATCATCATTTCCGAGAAAGAATTTAATAAATTCAAATAGAAATTGTATGCACTCTAAAATGATAAATAATTTATGAATATAATTTTGAAAAATATTTCGAACTTTTCTCAAATTTAATCCATTATCAATTACGATAGTAAATGCAGATCCCATTTCGATTCTCCGAACAAATTCTTCCTATTAATAATGAAGGAACGTGGAAGAAAATGATAAAAATTAAATTAAAGAATAATTTTCTTCAAAAAGAAATTTAACTTTGTAAATGATATGTTGAATGATATGATTCTCGAAATTAGCAATTTTCTCTTCGTCCATTGGGATGTGGGAGAAATCGACGATTGATAATGTCTCGAAAATCGTTTCTTTAAACAACAAATTGTTCACATCAATTGGAGCTGATAATAATTCATTGAAAACGGGAAGGAAATCGGAAGGTGAGAAATCCATTTGAATATCATGTTGACTGAAAATTAATTTGAGTGAGTAAATAAGAATTGTTAATTTGAAGGGATTTGAATGAATCTCTCGAAATAATTCCAAAAGAGAATAAACATTCACATTTCTCTTATTCAACATACAAGAAAAGGTGAAGCATTCACTTAACAAATTTCTTAATGTTTGATCTTCCAATAGTTCATCATTCTTCAAATTAATGAGAAGTGAAATTAGTTGAGTGGAAATCGTTTTGATATTCTCCATCAAATTTTCATTCTTTAATATCTCTTCTGATGATTTGACTAGTTTGTTCAAAAATATCTTGATTGAACTTAAATAAAGAATTTTCAAATTATTCTCATTCTTAATAATTTTTTGAAAAATACTTTTCAATTGTGAACTATTTTGATGATGGAATAATGAGGAATAAAGATGGAATGAATTAAATTTCTGTTCTGGTGATTCATTCATTTTCCTCAACGAAATAACTTCAATTAATTGCATCAATTCTTCATCATACGTCGATAATTTCCCTTTGACATTCGCCAAATATTCACTGATCATTAAAGTGAAAATCACTTCGATCATCTGTAACCATGGCGACGGTGTTGAATGTTTTCGTTGAAGAATTTTGTTAATCTCGTCTAAATTCTTTTGAAATATTTTAAAGAAATTTATTTTCATATAATCCTCTATCAATACATTCTCACCACTCGCCAAATAGATTCCGAGAAAAGTAGCGAAATTATAGAAATTTGTCTGATTGTTTGACATCCAATAATCAGATTGATTCTTTGAATAGATTTCCATATTTTTACTAATATCTTTCTTTAAATCGATAATGGGAAGAAGAATGATGACGAAATTATTAAAAAATGATTTCGTGAAATTCTTCCCCAATAGACGACCATAATTTTTCAGATAGTTGATAGTCGAATCATGTTTCGTCGATTCCAATAAAAATTTAGTTAAGTTCTTCAAATGTTCTTCTCTCATGTCGTCGTCCAATAATTTCAACCAATTGGGATGATTCAAAATGATTTTGAAACACATCTCCGACAATGCGACGTCACCACATTGGATGAGTTTAAAGAAATAAGAGAGGAACTCTTTCGGTGGCTCATTAATTTCAATTTTGGCTAAAATTAAAAAAATTAAATTCGAGAAAATTTTAAAAAACCGCCAACTCGGAAAATTGGAGAAGAACATCAAATATTTTCTTCTCAATGACCGATATGATTGTTTGAATGATTGGATGGAGAGACGATAAATAATATCGATAATCTCCTTATTAATCCATAAACATTCACAATCGGGAAACTGTTTCAATTAAAGACAATGAAATTATTAATTTGAAAAATTTGAGATTTTACATAAACACTCCAAAAAAAAATCACAAAAAAAAACTTTAGAAAGAAATTGTGGAAAACTTTAGGAAAGAAACTAACAGATAAAATGTAATTGATGGAATTCATTGAGTGAATAACGGTATCGTCCGTAGTGAGGAATTGTTGGAAAGATGATTGAAGTTGTTGAAGAATCATAGACGAATCATTTTTTTCAGTTTTATCAAAAAACTTTTTTAATGACAACGATCTAGATTAGGTATGATTGGAAGAAAATATCATAATTTATGATATTAGAATTAAATATTACTAACAATACGATGAAAGTTCTAGAAGTTTCATCAACACTCAATTGTTGAGTGATGGATTGTAATCGATAGAGATAATATTGAATAATTTCCAATAGAACTGACGAAGTGATGTTATGTTGACATTGTAGATATGGGAGCATGAATTTATTTAGACCATGCAAAAAATGATTTTGTTTCTGATCGATATTGAATAGAATCGATCGAAATAATTCAGTTGTAGATGTGAATCGATTATTTCTCATAATGAAGAAAGAGTAGACGGTGGAAGATAAAGGAAATAATTCGTTGGAATAGACGAAATTGATATAGATCATTTGGAGGAAATATTTAGTGAATAATTCATCCGTCAATTGGGGAAATATGGCGATGAAATATTGGACATGTATGAGATATGATTCGATGAATGGAATCATCACTTTCTTATAATTTTTGTTTTTTTTTCTTTTTAAATGTTTCTGAAATGACCATTCCAATCGAATAATTAGATTATCCAAATTCAAATTTTTCAAAAGTGTCAACAAAATTGTCGATGTTCTCAACGATTGTTTTAGAACGTCATAATCGTCTTCATTGTTAATAGCGACGATAAGATTTTCTATAATTCTCTCATAAAATTTCATGTCAGTAATTTTATTATTTTTACTCAAAAGAATTCCAATTAAATTCTTCTCTAACGCTTTCTGTGCTATAAGTCTTGTATTGACATCACTAATATCGTCATCAGACAACGCACAATATAAATCATAATTTTCATCATCTTCATCATCTTCATCATCATCATTCTCATCATCATCATCCATATTTCCATCGATTTGTTTATCTCCATCCATTTGCTGATCTTTTGTTGTTTGAAGATTGATGAGATATCGTTCACCATCATCGTCATTGATTGATTGTTTTTTCTCAATTATTCCAATTTCCTTTATCGTCAAATTATCATTTAAATATTTTAATGATTCATATATAAATTTCACTCGATATTTATTATCACAATTTCGACAATAACATCCCATCAATTCAATTAACATCAATTTCTCACTAATGAGAGAATGGTCATTTAATTCATCGATCAAATCCGTCAATTTGGGGAGAGTTGTCGACATCGATTCTCCACAATATCGTAATGATGTCAATAAAATATTGATTAATCGTTTTAATGATAATTTCCTCGACGACTCATTTTCCACACAAGTCATTATGAATAATTCGTTCACATAATAATCACAAGAATTTTCGGGAAGATTCGAAAGGAAAATCGAATACAATTTCGTTAATCTCTTTTGACAAAGAGACGAATCATCATTTTCGATCGATTCCATAAAGAAACTGAAAATGGCTTGTCTGTCTTTGTCGGTGATAAATTTCCCAAATTTCTGTAAAAATAATCCAAAAATTTCCAATAATTCCACACGATCCGATCGATCTTCATTCATAAAAAGAATCAAAATTGATTTCCATAAATGACGAGAATCTTCTAAATTAATCAGAATTATCGATGAATTATCATCGTCATTAATTCCATTTGATAATTTCGATAGTTTTATTATATTCTTCAATAACAACAAAGTTGAATCATTCGAATCTTTCCGAATAATCATTAAAATTCGATCTAAAATATTCCGGATCGATTTCGTTCTCAACGTTAAAGCTATTATCAACTTCCCAGTGATATGTTGAATTTCTGCATTCTTCTCAATCAGATGGGGAAAGATGCAATCATACAACTCATATTCATTGACATGATTGAAATTAACGGAATTGATTTCGATCGCATTCAAATAATCATTCAATGCCATATATCGATAATCCTTATCCAAATTCTGCAACTGACTCTTAAAATGAAGTATATCCATCACTTGTAAACAAATATGATTTCTCAGGAAAATTCTTCTAAAAAATTTGCTTGAGACTATAGAGAAGCCAAATTCTTGACAAAGACGAAAATTTTATGAATCATTTTAATGTCGTCCTAACTAAATAAGCTAACGAAGGAACTTGGATCTTTTTAGATTTTTTCTTAAATAAATATTCTTCTTAAATTCTTCTTGTTAAAACAATTCTCCTATATCTCGTTCTATATCAGTATAAGTCTTATCCACAACATAGCAATCATGACAAAACAAACTTTCTCTCATGCAGTATTGTGATTTGCTTTAATTTATGGCTTACAATTACTACACATATCTTTAACATTTTCTTTGAAACAAATACTTCTTTTTTTTCCACAGTCTTACTTGTTAGTTCCACTATTGTTTGTAGATAGAATCAGGAATGATCTTTTGTCAATGAAAGAATTCCATGGTAATCAGTTTATTATTTTTAATTTTTTTATACTTCCATCCGTTTTTATATGATCTGGTTCAAATACCGTTCAAGTACTAATACTTTTATTATTAAACTTTTATAAAAGTTTTCATGTTAAAAACCCAAGATTTTACTTTTTGTTTTTCTTTAAATTTAATAACATAAAATGCGTTTTTGGAATCTAAAAAATAGCAAAAATTTTGAGAACGCATTTTAAATCTATTTTTCTTGAGATTATAACTATTAGAAAGAGAAAGAGAAATTGTTCGGTAGTGGAGGTTATATGAGCATTAAATAAAAATCGAATTCATCCTGAAATAATAATCCAAAATTTTCATTTTCTCGAAATCTTTTATCTTTTTCACAGTAATTAATGTCTAATAATAATAAGCATAACAATTATTATGCTTATTTGATTGTTGCTAATCGTTGATTATATTAGATGCAAGTTCATCAGAACTTTTCATTTTATAAATCATCGCTGTAAATGTTTTTTGATTTCTCTAAAACTGAAGTTATTTTACACGTTCTGCTGCGATTTGTATGGCTTACAGGCTGTTATTTCGTTCTCAATGAAATCAATGTACGCGTTAGACGGATCATATAATCGATATATTCGAAATCTTTTAGGATGCAAACGTTTCTTTTCAAGAGCCTTTATGTTCTCCATTGTCGATCTTCCTCCATTTCCGATTTTGTAGGCTAAGCGATATCTTTCTCTACTGGAGAAGTTAGATGCTTTCGAATTTCCTACCCCATCCTTCAACGACCTGCTACCACTTAAGTATTCATTGTCGTTTTTCTGTTCATATTACGTTCTTTGGAAGCCTATCCGGTTGTTTCTCTATTTATTCTTAATTTATCCTCTATTTATTCTTAATTTATCCTCTATTTATCCTTAATTTATCTTCTATTTATCCTTAATTTATCCCCTATTTATCTCAAAAATCATATACCAAGATGTCGTAAACTAATTTCCAATGACCATAGTCGTAACTTTTTATTTTTTATTTATCAATTATCCTATAGAGATTTACACTTATAATAAAGAAAAATAAATTTGATTATTGAGAAAAATATTAAAAATTTTTTGTTGATAATTATGTAGAAAACTATAAATTTATAAGGTTTCAGCGTGAAAACTCATGTCAATGATATTTTTATTTATATTTGCAGTTATGCTAGTCTTATTAATTAATCTCTAATTTCCGCACTTGTTCACCGATATTCAAATAAGAATTTATTTAATCTAACTAAATTTAATATTGTGAATTGAACCGGGAATTCAACATATTGGAGCTATATGTAAGGAATAGAGTTCAGCGAAAAAAGAAAATGCTTATTAGCAAAAAAGAAGTTGGAAATGACTTGAATAAATAGTGACAAATAGACAAATTGTCCTAAAAAAAATTTAATGGACAATAAAGAAATATATATTTATTCTCCAATTTATTAGGGGAGAGTGATATGATTCATTAATCAATAGAAGAACGATATAATATCGAAGTTGATTTATGTGAACTGAAGTATAACGATGAATAAATAAATGAATTGATATGAAGAGTAGATGGGATTGTTGAGTTGTATTTAAGCCTTCCTCAATTAATAAATAAAGAGGTTGGATAAATAAACAAACGAATGAAATTTCCGTTTGTCTTATGAATTTGATTCCGAGCATCTTCCTTCTCTTCCTCGTTCTACCTGACATCCGATGTAGTCGAGTGGTCGACGTTCTCAAATGGAACTTCTGGGACGAGAAGACAAATCTTCCCATTTTCAAGAAAGATTTTTGTCGTCGATTAACGAGAAATAGTAATTTCATAAAGAATGAAACGAATTTCGGATATTATTTCGATATTCGACCAATCGACGCTTGTTCCAATCTCACATTTCCATCTTTACCTGATAAATCGAAAACTTTGTTGTTATATTCCAATAATTGTACATATTCCAACATGATCAGTTCGATGGAAGACAGTTATGGTTCCACTATTCGATTGTTGATGTTGATCGACATAAATCGTAAATTCAAAATGAATGACACTTCCTCCAGTTTGCCCATATTATTTCTCAGTAATTATTCAGCCAAAACGATAACTGAGAAAACGAGAGATTATTCGAACTTGTTAGTAAAAGGTGAAATTTTCGAGATGGAACCAGAATTCGATCCTGGAATGATTCTCATAATGGCGATTGCAACGATCACTTTAATTTTTGGTTGTTATTGGCAAAGAGGTCTAATTGGAAACGAATTGTTAGAAACGATTATTCAAATTCACATTCCAATTATTTTTCAGGAAAATTAATGCAGAATTAGTAAATTTACGGGAACAGACTGGTCCCGCAAACGATAATTTATTTCGAAGAAATCTTCTTACACAAATGGAATTATTGCCGGTCAAATGTCGAATCACATTAGACGTCTTCGTTCTCTTAATTCTCGTCGTTGCTATTCTTGGTCTTTTCTTCTTCTATCGAATTGCAGGTTTGTCTTTTCCTTTTTTCTTTCTGATGTTTTTCGGAATAGTTTGGGTATTCATTATCATTTTTACCATTGGTAGTCCGATAGCGATGTATTTAGGTATCAAATTTTTTATGAAAACTTGGGGAATTTGTATCAAGTTAAAATTGTTGAAATGTTTTTTTTACTATTTTGAATTTATAAATTTTGTTAGACGAAAGAAATATCAGTTGTGGTGTGCCCAATTGGGAATTGTGGATATTTTCATTCTCATTTTATGTTATTCATTATCTGTCTTCTATCTGATATTCCGACATGACGAGTTAGAATATTTTGAAATTATAATATTCATTCAATTGTTTAATAGTATCGGGAAAATACCACACACAATTCTCAGTATTTTCTTATTGGCACACATTCTATCCACATTAAATGTCAAGAGTTTTAAAGTTCTTTCAAATAAATTTAGTAGTAAATTCCAATTTTATTAGTATGTCACTATAGTTGTCTGGTTGTTCTTTATTTACGACATGTTCATGGTCTACATTACCAGATATTTCACTAAAGATGGTGTGAGTGTTATGGAAACGATGGCATTAGGTCCCCCCGCCAAAGAAGGAGAACAAATGGAATTTGTTAAATTTAAATTTGATTTTAAGTCAGAAATTATTCCGATTTTCAGTTGCCAATTCTATTCAGAATTCCGAAGTTTGGAAAGAATAAAATTTGTCTTTCGTCAAGTGACATCCTTCTCGGATTTGGAGATGTCATTCTACCTGGTTATTTAGATTCCTAAAATTTTCAATTAATTAATTAATTAAATTAATTTAAAGGAATTATGATATCATCATCTTTCGTCTGGGATTTTATTAATAAAAGGAAATTATCAATTTTATTTATTTTAAATGTTTTCGGTTAGTTTGTAATAATTCTCAAAGATGATTCGATTATATCCATTTATTTTCAGGATATGTTACAGCCATGTTGATTTGTTTCTTCGTTTTATTCAAAACTCAATCTGGCCAACCGGCATTAGTTTATATCATACCAATTTGTTGGATAATAACTGCCATTTATTTATTGATTCGACGTGAATTTTGCGCTTATTGGAAATGTTCTTCATATCATCGATTCCTTCAAATGGAAGTCTTACCACAACCATCGGAATCGCCAGATTCCTTCATCAACAGCGATCTGGAAGCGAATTGAATTCAATATAAATGTCCAACATTTTTGATTTATGTAATTTGCGCGCGTTTCATCATTTTTATATCGAATTTTCCGAAACTATAAACTTCTTCTTCATCTTTCGAACATGTCGAAAATGATATTTGTCATTCTCTTCTCTTTCCTCCTCCATTTAATTATGTCATCATCTGACTATAATAATTCTGTTGTCAAACTAAATTTACGTGATCCGGTAACTGGTGTGTTGATTGACGAGAAATCGGAATCGATTTGTGGTCGAATCGATCCCAAATTAACGAAACAAGTTAACACGAAAACTTTCACTGAAATGGGAACATTAATTGATGTTCGACCATATACTGGATGTCCAGGCGATGATACCACATTAGACTTACCAGATAATATGGTTTTATTAGTCGATCGAGGTAATTGTAGCACAGCCGAAAGAATAGTAGAAGCGAGATATAAATATCAGGAAAAAATAACGATGATTTTAGTGTCGTCAGAAAAACGATTTTATCCTCATCATTCAACCGATCTTAATGTGACTAATATTACGGTGGTGGTAGTAAAAACATCAGATATCGACGACGCATTAGAAGGAAATACGAAAAATCTCTCCTCATTATTCATGATAACTTTCAAACCGATAACCGCGGCAAATCCAACATTAGCGATAGTTTTAGGTCTAACGATTTCCGTCGTTTTATTCGGTAGTGTCTGGGCATATAAAGAAGAGAAACATTACATGTTCATTTTCATTCAACTCTAATTCCATGATTTATTTAAAAATTTTTCAGTGTGGAATTGAGAGAAGGTAAACTTGAACCACGAATAAGAGGAGAAAATGTGAAAGAAATCGAAGACGAATCAGCATCGAATGTCATTAATGATGTACCAGCTGATGAGGAGAATATCACAGCGAATAATAATAAATTGAAAAAAATGTTCCGGAAAAAACGACGAGTTCATTCCAGTTTTTCTTCTTGGATGATTTACAAATTTCCTGACGGATGGCCGAGAGTCCAACGTTATACTCCCATTGCTCTCCTTATTCTCTTCTTAAGTGCATTCATATTCCTCTACCTGTTCTACGATCAAACGAGTTAAAATTTTAAGGAATCTCCTAAATTTTCCATTTTCCATCAGTCTGGTTCTTTAATTCCTTCTTCTTCATTGCCGCACCAATTTCACTTTATCGAGCGATCATGTTCGCTTTTACCTTTAGTAAGAAAGCGAAACATCGTAGTGAAAAGTTAAAATTTGATTCGATGTGACTTTATCGTAAAAATTTAAAAATTTCCCTTACATTTGTTAGACATTTATTGTTAAGGAAGTCGATACGATGTTGTCCTTTCCATTTCGCGTGGATGGAGGTGTTCATTCTAATATTCTGTTATGCATTCGCTTCCACTTGGTTCGTTATTCGATTCAATCAGTTACTACTTTTTTTTGAATTAATCGAACTTTCATATTGAAACGGTTAAAAGAAATTCGTGGATATTACACATAGTTCTCTGGTTCTTTTTTGCTTGCGATATAATTCGAGCGGTGAAAATAAAGAGTTGGAAAGTTAGTATTTAAAAAAATTTTAAGTTTAACAACAACTCAATAATTAAGTGGCTGACCATATTCATGATATTAGGTACGGCTTATGACGTGTTTCTCGTTTACATTTCTCCACTTTTCACTCGGAACGGGCAATCGTTAATCGAATACTTTTCCAGAGGTCCCTGGGTGGACGGCGAGGATACGGTGGAGAAAGTTCATTTTTAATTATTTTATTTATTAAATTGAATTTTTGACAGTTGTCTACTGTGTTTCATGTTCCTTATTTTCCGTATCCCGATAAATGTATAGGTGACGTGGAATTGATAGTTTATATTGAAGACGCCGTTTCCGCTGGAATAGTCGTGTCTTCTACATTCATCTGGGAATTGATGAATGAAAGGAATTGGAATCCGATTTTATTCGGATTATCTTATTTGGCATTTCTGATCGGTATCGCCATAATTTATGCCATTTCTTTCGTGACGTTGATTGGACATTCCCAATTCGTCATGGTACAACCATTATTATGGATTACTATTACCACTTATTTATTAATAAAGAAAGAATTTATGAATTATTGGAAAGCTGATCCATATTATGATGTTAGTTGTCTAATAATTTTCAAATAGAATTTAATTTTTCCTTAGGTAATTGTGAGTGAAGGACATTCGACATATGACGAATATTCGGAAGAAGAAAAGTAAATTTTATCGAATAATTAATAATATAGCATATTGTTCCAAATCGAAATTTTTCCAATAAATTTTTCTCAAGACATTTCTACAATCACAAATTTTAAAATTTGCGCTTCCCAAATCATGTTGAGCTTCATCCTCTTCAATTCTCTTGTTGTGATGGGAATATGGGCGAGAGATATTAATCATGTCAGTATCGAATTGAGAGAGTTTATTACTGAAATTAAACTCGAAGAAATCGACCAATTTTGTGGACAGGTCGATAAAGATACTACCGATTTACTCAAAACTGACGAATATGTATATCTTGGAGATTTCCAGGATTTACGACCATATTCTCTCTGTCCCTTTTACACACCGAAAGTTCTCTTATCCGATAAATCAGCCGTGATGGTTTTGAGAGGAAAGTGCAACATAACTGATAAAATGAGAGAGATTCAGGAACATTATGGTTCTAATATTCTCACTCTCATCATTGTAACTACTCAGCGATTTCAACCCGAACACGATTTGACTGTCAACATAACAAATTTGACAATAATTAGCATTTACAAAGAAACGATTGAACCAATCGTCACTGTGTTGATCGATAATCGTACTGAGATGGAAATGACGAAAATGTTTGTGAAAGGCATTGAGGATGTCCCTAATATTAATGCTGCCGTTTTCATGGTCGGAACTTTAGCTGCATTATGTGTTCTATATGGAAGTTTATGGGGATATAAAGAAGAGAAACATTATCTGTTAGAAAATTATCGATTATTATTTTCTCTTAAAAATTTTCTTTGTTCAATTTATAAATGATATTTATTTTAATTAATTTAATTATTATTTATTCTTTTATTTTTATTATTTTATCTAATTTTAAAAACTATTTAATGATTATTGATCACATAATTTCCTTTAGATTGGATTATGATGAATATAAGAAAGGTAATACTGAGCAGAAATCAGAGACGGTGAATGTTAATGAAAACGCAATAACTGATGGCGCTGTCAAAAAGATGAAGAAAGTGTTGAGGAAGAAAAGAAAAGTCTATTCCGATTTCTCATCATGGATGGTAGCCAAATTTCCCAGCGGTTGGCCTCGTGTCGAACGAGGAGCCCCTATATTCATGATTGCCATTATGCTTCTCGCATTAATCTCTTTATATTATGTCTACGATTATACTAGTTTATTCATTCTTTTATTATTCAGTTAACATTGTACGAATATTTAAAGTTTGGTTCTTTATCACCGTCTTCTGGTTAACGGCACCAGCTTCATTATGCAGATCCATTATGTTTCTCTTAACATTTGACAGAAGGGCAAAACATCGAGCTGATCGGTTTCTTAGTTATTCTGTCCACATATTCATTACCTTAAATTTCAGGCATTTATTCTTAAGAAAATCCATCAACGTTTGTCCATTCCATTTTTCCGTATTGGAATTAATTTTGATCATTATATGTTACTTATTGGGAATTATTTGGATAGTATTCAAAAATGATAAGTTCAATTTTGAATTAAAATTTATCTTTAATTACACATATTAATTATTATTTATAACCAGTTATATTTGGATACTTCATTCGATTTTTGCCTTTTCTCTCGCAGCTGATATCATTCGAGCTACAAAAATCAGGAGTTTTAAAGTTTTCTTGTAATTAATGATTATATTCATTAACTCGTTCCGATTAATAGTTTATCACCATCATGATGCTTATCGCCGTATCATTCGATATATTCATGAATCATATTACGCCTTTCTTCACTCGAGAAGGTACAAGTGTGAAAGAATATTTATTAGTTGGACCAGCTGCCGAAGGAATTGATACAGTGGAACAAGTTAAACTTCTAATAAAAGTCGAATGAAAATAATAATTATTATCATCTAGTTATCAATAGTATTCCGTATTCCTTTCTTGCCAACCCCACACAAATGTTTAGGGACGTTGGAAGAAGTTATATTTTTGGTGGATGTGATTGTTCCAGGAATTGGTGTAGCATCCACAGGAATTTGGGGAATTCTAACTAGAAGGAAATGGGACATTGTATTCTTCTGTGTCGCTTTCGTTTCATACGCATCCGCACTAATCGGAGTTTTAATCTTGAAATATCATATTACTTATTTTGCTCATTTGGGAATTATTCTTCCCGTACTGTGGATAAGTTGTGCCATTTATTTACTGGTAACGAAACAATTTAAAAACTATTGGAATGCTGATCCATATAATGATGTTAGTTTCCCGATTCATTTTAACTAATTTCAAAATTTCTTCTATTTCAGATCATTGTTAGCGAAGGACATACAACTTATGATACTTATGAAGTTACTGATGCTGATGAATAGTTATCTCAATTTATATTCTAAATAAACAAATGAACTACCAAAATTTTCCAATTTTCTCAAATTTCGTAAATTTATTATTTAGTTTATATTTTTTTTATTTTATTTTTTTTTATTAATACAACAAATCCCCGCGGGGTAAATTAAAAAGGAAACGAGATAACTCATCAGATGAGTTATTGGAAATAAGTGATTTGCCTTGATCCACGTGGGTACGTAAAGAGTCAGGAATGAAGGAATCGATAATAAAGTTGTTAGATAGAGTAAGTAAGCTAGATAGTAAAGCGATAATCATAGAGCGGGCGGTCTCCATAGAAGTAGGTACCATTAATGAATAATAGAGCGAAAAGAAGTTGATAGAAGAAGAGAATATCTCACATTGATTAAAAGATGGAATCGGAAAATCGGAAGAAGCTACAGATTCTAGTAATTTAACGTACCAAACCGCGAGAAGAAGTGATAAGGGCTTCAACTCCGAGATAGAGAACATGAAGGATCTGTTGACCGGCTTACCACAACCGAGTAATATCCGTATTGTTCTGTTGTATGTTCGATCGAGAGATCGTAATGACTTATGAGTTGACGATAATGAGGCAGCGAGACCATAGAAATCATTGATTTCACCCCCAAATATCAATGTGGGGGTGTTTTAACTTAACTTTAACGCCAGTTAAAAAACTTTAACAGTTTTGATTGTTTATCATCAAGTGATAACCAATTAAAATGGAAAATAAAATAAATAACTTTATTTATTTCCTCAACTAAAATTATTTTATGTATTTCATTGTAATCGAAAAGGTTCGAAGAAAAAAGTTTTGAAATTACTCGTAGTTTAACTTATTGTGAGATGAGGAATTTTAGATTTTATTCTTGGATTGTTTAACTTCTACGTAAAAGTTAAAATTTATAAATTTGTTTTCTAACAAATTGATTTATCCGATATAAAATGAATCAAACTTTATCGATTTCTGTATAAGTATTTCACTAAATTTACAATTCAGTTTGCGCGTTTACTTTGGAAAATGCAAAATCTCTCACTCATTTTATTACTTGTCAGTACAGCGATCAACTGTGCAGAGGAAGATGGTGAATTTAAAGTAGTTAAATTTGACTTGAAAAATCCGAACGATGATTCGGAATATAAAAATGGAAAGAATTTATGTGGTCGAATCGAACCAACACTCTCAACAATGTTGGATGAAGAAGATTATAAATTTATGGGAGTACTCCATGACGCTCGTCCTTATGCCGCTTGTGCCAACGATACACCGGTACTACTTGCATATGTCAATACGGCTCTATTAGTAGCGAGAGGTGATTGTTCTGCTGACGAGAAACTGAAAGAAGTTTACGAAGCATATGAAGGAAAAGTACAGACGATAATAATTGCCGATGATAATCGATATTATCCAGAAAAAGAAAAGAAAGGTGATTATGGTAATTTGACTATAATTAGTATGATCGAGAAACAGATTGATGACGCATATAACGGTGATGTCCGAAATTTATCAGCCATTCATATGGTGGGAGTGAAGACGATTCCTGTCTTTAATCCTTCCACTATTCTCATTTTAGCTTTGGCTTATTCGTCCCTTATGTTCGGTTGTGTTTGGGCTTATAAAGAAGAAAAACATTATATGTTCGTCTCTTCATCATCTCCCAATAATTTCTCAAATCATAATAATTTTCAGACAAATGTTACAAGCAAAAGCTGGCGATAAAGATAATCTTCCCGACAAATCCATTTCTCAAACCAACGTGGCTGAAGTGGCGGATAACGACAATGAGAATAATAATAATAATAAATTGAAGAAAATATTTAAAAAGAAACGACGAGTTCATAAAGATTGTAGTTCGTGGATGACTTATAAGTTCCCAAATGGTTGGCCGAAAATTGCGCGAGGAACACCAATCGCTACAGTCATCTTATTTCTGGTGGGTGTAGTTGCACTTTATTTCTGGTATACTCAAACGAGTTAATTCAATTTTTTAGATATTTCTTTCATTCATTCTTCCACCATCAGTATGGTTCTTTATATTTATCTTCTTATTCATGTCACCCATATCATTATATCGTGGAGTGATGTTCCTAATGACATTCTCCAAAAAGGCAATGCGTCGTACAGAAAAGTAATTAATTCTGATTTAATATTTTTGACTTTTTAATTTAATTATTCTGTTAGACGATTATTTCTTTACAGAAATATCAGATGTTGTTCTTTCAAAATGGGTTGGGCACAAGTCATGATTGTTACAGCTTGTTATGGTGTTGGTATAGCTTGGTTATTCCTTCGAAGTAATCCGTTAATCATATTAATTCTTCCATCTTAATTCCCATTTCTTCTTCACAATTAGACATGGTTGGATTATTCATACGGTCTTGGCCTTTTTCTTTGCCGCAGACGTCATTCGAAGTAGTAAGATCAAAAGTTGGAAAGTTGGGAAAAATTCATATTCAAAAAATAAATCATTTCAAATTTAGTATATAACTTTCATACTTCTCGGCGCAATATTATGGGATGCTTTCACCGTTTACATAACACCGTTTTTCACAAGAAACGGTTTCTCTGTTATGGAATATATCGCACGTGGGCCCGAATTAGAAGGTGGGGATACGACTGAACTAGTTTTGTCTTTATTATAGTCTCAAATTATTCAAATTTATATCAGTTAACAATTGTGTTCAGGATTCCGTTTTTACCGTACGCAGAACCGTGTTTAGGTGACGTTACTGATGTCCTTTATCTTGGGGACAGTATCGTTCCCGGTATTGCTGTCTCATCCACTTTCATTTGGGAATTGATGAATGAACGAAATTGGAATCCCAAATTGTTTATTTTAGCCTATATGGGATATGTGGTGGCTTTGGCGGGTGTCTTCGCTTTAGCCATTCTCACAAAAACTTCCCAATCTCCTTTTATGTTCACTCTCCCCATAATTTGGATTAGTGTAACAATTTATACTTTAGTTACTGGAGAATTTGTCAAGTATTGGAATGCAGATCCATATTATGATGTTACAAATTTTTAGCTACAATAATATTTTAAATTTTCCTTTTTTTAGGTTCTTATCAGTGAAGGCGATTATACTTATGATGAAGATGAGGATTAAAATTTAAGATAACAATTTATTGAGAAAATACAAAATTTATAAAATGCAGAAAATTTTCTTTAAGAAAATTAGGTGAGTTCGTTCGAAATGAAGGAAAATTATATAAATTCATTTAAAACCATTTTTCACTTCTTCCATTTAGTTACCGTTCATCATCAATTGTTCATCAATATCTTTCCATTCGATGGCTTTTAAGGATAAACTGAAGTAAATTCGATCACTCGTCCGTGCTTCTTGTTCCATTCTGAAAATCGTTTTCTCCTTGTCGGTGAGATATGTTGGAACTTCGTCGGATATCGTATCGATTTCCACAATCATACAAGATACTTCGATATCATAACAACCGTCCGTTAATGGTAATTCATTAACACGGCAATAAATTTTATGAATTACGTCATGACGCTCTTTCTCGATGCAAACGATACTGAATGGTTTATCTCTTTGTTTTACACTTAATCGAACATTATATTTTTTCAACAAAATCGTTTCCATCGGAACTTTTTCTTCTTCAATTTCTAAGAGATCACCATAAACCATATTATTTCTCTCCAGTGAAATGAGAACAAGATCTCCTACATTTGCGTTTGTTAACGTTGAATGGAATGAAATCATTCCTTCAGCATCAAAATATTTTCGATCAATACGTTGTTCCGATATCAACATGGCATTAACTAATGGTACAATTTCTCCAATCTCTTCATAAGAGAATTGTTCACGATTACTCATACGAGCACATGGAACATAAGCGAAATAATCCCAAATAGGAACAGTCGCTCTTTGTGTCCGATTTATCATACAACTTCTGATATAAACAAAGAAAATCATATTTTCCGTTAAATATGATGATGGAGTTATATCTTGTCGTCGAAGACGTTCGACTAATGTCGGATGATAACTGAAAAATTCTTTCACGAAAGAAAACCTTCGACGATGAAATTTGATAGATTGTAGGGATAGAACCTGTTTGTTCAATTGAGCGGCCGTCACCGTTAAACGTTCACTATAATCCACCATATAATGAACGGTATTCTGATATGAGAATTCATATTGACAATTTGATCTCCATTGATTGATTGCGTGAAATTTTCTCAGATTATTCCGCTCATGACCACGATAAAATTCCACTTCAACTTCATCACCTTCTTTCAAATTGATATGGATCATTTTCAATCGAGTTTTTGGAATATGTTCGAAACAAATCGGTAACAATTGACATTTCGACCACGATCTCGTCACATCCATATTATTATCATCATCTTTCATTGTATATGAAATTATCGGTAATTTCGATAATATGTACCATACCCACACTTTATCGTCCAATTCAATTTTGAATCGAGTATCAGTTTGAGCATTCATTTTCGTAATAATTCCTTTATACATCATCACATCTCTCGGATTAGCTTCATAAACTTTCATGATATTATCCACCGAATGACGATGCATTAATGGTTGTCGTTGTTTCACAAGAAATCGAGTTCCACATTGAAGATTTCGATGGACTATGACATATCTCAGATCGAATTGACTGCTTCTTTCATTCCACATATTTAAATCATTGATATCGAAGACAGTCCTCGGTACCATGAAATTACAAGGCAATCGTACATTGCCATGATATTCTCCTCGATTTAAACATAGTTTCATTCCATAAACTGATTCATCAGGTGTAGAGCAAAAAGTTCGTAATTCAGGTAAATCATCAAGTTCACAACGATGAACAATCAATTCGTAAACGATTAAACGGTAATACACTTCCGCACAATCCACAATTGGTAAACTGACATTTCCTTCAAATGTTCCCAAATAATAATGTGCCGAATATAATCCCATCATTCCATTCTCTAATCGAACAGAAGTAGATGACGAAACATAATCCTGATAATGACTTCGTACTGGCGCCTCATTTGATTTTTTCATTATACTTCTATTCTCCTCTATCTTATCATTCTGATCGTTGTGCATTCGATGCCTGGATGGTGCGGTACTTCGAGAACGAAGTCGTTTCTGAAAAAAAAATTTTCAAAATTTTAAAAGTTTTAAAAATTAACCGAATTTCCAAAATATTTTTCGGGACGAGTTTTACCCAGAATTTCGGTGACCGTATATTCCTTCGTTATTCGCTCGCCATTCTCTCCAATAGAATAATTGTCCTTATATTTCAAATGAATCACTTCCATTTCTAGAATAGGCAACCATGACGACTGATGGCGATCGACCAATTCGGACGGTCTCAAAATCAGCTTTTGTTTTCCTGGATAATTCTTATAATAGTTCTGACAGTTTGTCACCAGTTGTGACATCTCTTCAATTTCGGCTCGTCGTACGTTGAACACTATTTCATTCTTGATCGTCTCATGACTCTCGATGACACCGACAGCTAAAAATGGAAGAAAGATAAGAAGAGGAATTGGAAAGAATAAAATTAAACTTTCCATATCTTACCAAATCAAACTGACAAACTTGTGAAATCTGTTCGTCAAATCAGTTTGCGAATGAAGAATGGTGATAAAGTCAAATGAAGAAGAATTCTGGAAATTTGAGAACGTGTTTCTTCTGATCAACTTCGTGTTGTAAATGATTTTATTTTCGAGATAAACAAAATGGATAAATGGAAAAGTTTAGCTTGAAAAACTTCTGTTTGTAATACACGCCTGTTCGATTTCTATTACACTAATTTAAATATAATTACAGAGATATGGAAAATTGTAAGAACCGTTTTTGAAAAGAGAATTGAATTAATGAAAAAAAAGTCGTTGGAAAAATGTAGTGTGTGTAGAAGAGATATAAAAAAGAATAAAAACATCCAACTAATAATTATTCTACATGCACTACTCATTATATAAATGTAAATAGACATGACTCATTCTTTGCAAGAATCCGTTGAGTTAACTGACGTGTATATACACGTACGTACACAAGAAAGAACACGTTTAACTTCCAATCTCCATTTCTTCCACCAACTCTAATCTTACTGTCTTTTATACACTCGGTCTACATATTCAATTGTTCACTCGGTATCCGGAACTTTATTCCTACGTATGTACATAGTATATACATGTATTACCATGTATTTTCTGCGTATGGACTTTTTCTTTGTGTGTCAAAAGAATCAAAAATATTGCAAGCACAGGACATTTGGCACAAATTAAAAATATTTATTTTAAGTACTAAATTAAACATCTTTTGGCTACTTTTCGATAGCGCCCCCCCTTTTTATCCAATTAAATTGAAGGAAAATATAATTAAACTATTAAATAAATTTCAAAATAAAATATTTAAACTATGTTAGAAATAGTTTAGCACAACTTTTTGTTACTCCGGTAAATTTAAAATGTAAGCCTTTT
>JALJEE010002985.1:0-15410 GCA_023231475.1 Seison nebaliae | reverse complement strand
CATGAGTCTGGCTAATAGCTTGGCTCGAGCCTTGTATGTATAGGACTCTTATCATGTCTGGATTTTTTTTTTCCATAATGTATGGAGGACTCGAGTCTTATCACTTTGGACTCACGGATCATAATCACAGCACTACCATATACTAGTGTGTAGTAACATTATTCTATACTATATATTCGAAGAGTAATTCTTGTAGAATATTAAACAGATTAGTATTCGAATCAAAGTTCCAATAGTGATACATCGCCTTTCCCCAACTACAATAATTCTTAATGACAGCGCTAACTGGAGAGAATCAAAAACTAACCAAAATGACTAGTGTGCCCACTAGTAACCTCGTTTCCCATCTTAATAACGAGAGGATAATGTTATCATCAGTCGGAACAACGGAACATGATAACAGTTAAGTTTATGAGAAGTGGGTATTGATCGCACTAACACCAAATGTGGACAGAAGCTCGTGCTCATCCATCAACAGATAGAAGATTATGGGAAAGTAATGGGGAATGCCACTCGGTATATAGTGAGAATCTCAAAATCTCCTCTAAATGATTCAATTTACACTAATCCTCCGAATCTATCTCATCATCTATGTTCCATCAGCGAATACACGTAATCAAGTGAGAAGAATGATAGAACAGCAAGTTGTCTCTGATACCCACTTCACCAACAACTAACATTAAAGTGATTGTGCATCCAAGTCCATTCTTCAATAAGAATAATTTAATCTGAATGTATAACCAAACAACATCTTCTCGTTGAGATTTGTAAATATTCATTGACGAAATTGCATAATGTCATTCAATTAAGCTAACTAGTGGTAGATGGTGAACTGAAAGAAACATGTTGATTAAACAATGATATCGAAATTTCCTTATAAATATTAATTTTTTTATTATAAATATTATTATGAACAAATATGTTCCTTATTCCTGGAATCAAAGTGATTGTATGTATAGATACCGTTTATTCTACTATTCTATTGACTTCGACTATAAGAAGTTAAATATAGAAATTTATCTTGTACTAACATTATCCATTAATATACATATACTTACAACTGACCACTACTGGCCCTCATTCCATCTTCTTCATATGTCTTCCATGTCTGTTCATTGTCTTTTAGTTCGAATGGTTCGAAAACATTTCATTCCGTCTTCATCAAGCCATTACTTCCAACCCTGCCAGAATGAGTACATTAAGCGATTCTTAATTTCCTTGGTGTAATGTATGTACAAACTCTGATAGTATTCTTTTTCCTCGAACATGTTTTATTGTAAATTTCTTCTCAATAAAAGAGTTGGACATCGTCCTACTTCGATCCATGATTATTATAATTATTCATGCATAACATATTTTATTTTTTTCCCACTAACTTCTAATCTTTTTTTTATTTTTTTTAGTTTCTAATTGTCTCTAATGGGAATTAAATTATTATTATTAATTTTAATGCGATGAAGAAAAACGGGGATTGAAACCGTATTCATTTTGAATGAACACAAATAAAACTAAATGTCCTTCGTTTCCAATTTCCCATTACAACTAGAAGAAGTGAGATTTGTATGCGTTAAAAGGGTTAAAATTAACTTAAATCAACAAAACCCGAAGAAATGCGACTAAAGAAAATCACTAATTTTCTTATTTTCTATTCTTCTTTCCATTTGTATAATATTGGAGAAGGGAGGAATATCCTTCTTTTTCTGTGTATAATCATCCAAAAATAATTTTTGGGTGTTATTTCAACATATTTATCCACGAATTAATGAAACATTTTATTATAAACCAATATCCGTCATTTGTGTGTAATCACAGATATTGTGTTTAGATGTCTAATCTCAATTTATCATTATTTAATTTTCCATAACATCATGAATTCTCTGGTTGATTGTGAGTTAAATGATTTTCATTTCCTGTTTTCCCATCATTTTCCGATTGTTTTTATTATTGAAAAAAAGAGCATTTGAGTATAATAATCCTTCTGTGGTATGTCAAACCAAAACCTTCTTTGTTGATGCATTTATTTATGTCAGAACAATCGCAAGTTAAATTAATGTGCAAATAGTATTAATTATTCACATGAATGTTCGTATGATATATATTGCTTAATGTGATATGTTGTTATGCTTCTTTATTTTTTAAAATCACTCTTTGATAATGATGATGGTCATTATGTGTTTAATTTCCAAACTATTAAAAATTTGAAAATTCGAGATAAAATCCAATTGGACGATGTTATTTGAATAAGATTCCAGATAACGGAATTAGGATGAAAGAAGTAAAATATGTTCAGAAGAGTAAATACTTTCTCTATTAGACAAGATAGACAAGATCCGAATTATTTTATTCAACTCCCTACTATTAAACTAAACTCCTATTTTATAGTATAGAATTATAAAATTTATACGTCTCTATTGACTTGTTTTTATTCTATTTAATATTCCCCCGTAGCCCTACTCGGTTGTAGAATGGAAGAGAATTGATTGATCAATTCTCCATCGATCATTTTATTATTTCTGACAATCTTAAAAATCATATAAGAAGGTGGGGAAAATTTATTTTTATGAATAACGTCGTGATTCTTTTTTTTCCATCTATCAATTGCCCTGCAGCGATGTAGACTTATAATGAAAAAAATATATAATTCAGTTGAGAACATTGTTAATGTTATTGCCATAAGTTACGGATGAAGATAAAGGATGTGATTAATATGAGAGAATGTCATTATTCTTCAATTGTAGAATGTGACATTTTTTTTATATAAGTTTTTAAAATATCCAACATTAATAATAATTATTTTCTCTGTTTTGAGCACCATATATTCGATGACGAATAATTTGGCACCTCACGTAATTATGAGGAAATGGAAAATGGAAATGAATGATAATGTTTTTTTCGTCTTTTATTCGGAAATCTTATGAGAATATGGAAACTTTTTTTTTTCAAATTTTTCGCTTTCTTTCATTCTGACGCAATTATAGAATGAAAGAAATAATAAAATTTTTTGTTTTATTAAATTATTTTTGGTGTTAAGTTGGAATTGGAAGAAGATTTCTTATATTAAGTTTCTTTTAATTTCCAATTGGTTTCCCTGTTTTGTGGTAGAGAAAATATTGGGAAATTGGAGAGATGCCTTCGATGAAATTTCTTGGAATAAAATGGCGAACTGGAAGTGACGATTTTGTATTTCCAGCTGTCGCCGATATTCTGTATAGCTTCGTCTGTCTAATTTTCATAATTTCATTCAATCTCACAATTTTCAAGACAGTTTTCCACGAACATTTTCCCGTACGAATCTATTGGTGTGGTGCGAGTATTCTATTCATTCTCATAATTCTAATACAATTTCCAATTGGAATACTTTCTGCTAACGGATCGATTTATGATAAACGAGCGACAAACGTCATCGGCAGTTTGTTGATAATTCGATGTATTTTATTATTTGGACAATTGTCGTTTAATCTGATTTATGGAATAACAGTCATCACACAATTGTGGTTGGAACAGAATGAGAATTATTTATATTATATCTTCTCTCTCCTCTTCATTGGTAGTGAAGGTGGTGCAATTATTTTGGGAATATTATTATTATCATTCGCCGTTTGGAGTGAAGCGGAAGATGATGTGACACACGCAAAGAAGTTTTGGCAATTCCGTTTTTCGTTGTTATGTTGTCTATTCTGGAAGAGGAATCATTTGGAGAAAAGTATTGAAGAGATTAGTGAATTACTCGCTTATTATGTTCATGATTCCGGTCTCATATTAAGTGATGTGATGGTGGGAATTTTATTATTATTCGATTCCGATTATTTGAGTAATGTGGAGAAGAAAGAAGAAGAATCATTTGATGATAATCAATCGATATTAAATAATGTCAATCGACCAAATTGGATGAATGATGAACATTTAATGAAAAGATTATTGATGTATGCTAATACGGTTTATGGTTGGCCATATTATGTCTTCCGACATGGAATCTGTTCACCATTCTCTCGAACTTTCCTTTGTACTATGAATGATTTTAATGATGAAACATTAGAAAAAGAATTAGTTTATTATGATGAATGTCATGGAATGACATCAGAAAAAGAATTAATAAAATCTAAAAAATTTCAATCATCTCTTTTCAATCATCCCTATTGTTGTTGTTGTTGTTGTTGTTGTTGTTGGAGGAGGAGTAGGAGGCAAAATGGGAAAAATGATGGATTAACAATTAATATTCAATCATCTGAGACAAGTGAACAATGTTTATGTAATTCGTTAGATAATAGAAAGAAGATATGTGAAGATGATCATCAACAATCCACTGATCCTCATCATCGACAACATAAACATATTGATGAATGGAATGAGAATGAGAAATCGGTTGAATTCAATCGAATTATTCAAACTCGTATAATATTTTTGAAGCGGTTGGCACATCTATCCATATCGGAACGATATAATTTCAAAGCGATGCTCATCTCATTGAAAGAGCAGATGAAAGAACCGGATCTCCATCATCCACTCATTACCGATTACAATACATTTAATGAATTACATCATGATCAAGTAGATAAGAAAGAGATATTTTATGTAGAGAAATCGGAGAATGTAAAACCATGTACAATAGATGAAGAACATCCGATGAAGAATGGTGATAAAGAAGAAATAATCTCTTCTCAACCAACATCTTTCATTCAAGGATTCTCCACCAGTTCCCGTCCAATCATTTTACAGAACTCATCCCAATATCAAGAATTGAATTGTCATCTCATCATCAATGACGATGTTGAGATGGTGCAAGCATGTCTCAGTAATCACATATTCTCTCTACCATTCATCGTTTGTATCGACCATTCACTCAATGCAATCATCATCAGTATTCGAGGTACATTGTCAATGAGTGACGCATTAACGGATATGACAGCCGTTTTGAAGAAATTTGAATTACCAGATGGAAATGAAACTTTCTTACATTCTGGAATGTATACCAGTGCTAATAGCATTCTCAATCAACTCTCCAAATCCGATATCATTGAGAGTTTATTGAAGAGTTATCTCAATTATCGACTCATCGTTACGGGACATTCGTTGGGAGGTGGTGTCGCTGCCATACTCTCCACCATTCTACATAACAAATATCCAGATATTCAATGTGTTACATTCGGTGCTCCTGGTGGAGTATTCGATCGTACTGGTACATTATTCACTCAATCCTTCACTTGTAGCATTGTGGTGGAAGATGATTTGGTGCCACGATTAAGTGTCAAATCGATGGTAGATTTAAGAAATCGTCTCATCGAAGTTATTTCCTTCTTTTTCCTCGTTAATTTATATATATATATATATATAGGTATTGAAATCATGTAGTAAACCGAAATATCGAATATTTCTTCAATCATTCTTCAATGCAATTAAATACACTCTATTCGGTACAAGATCATCAGTATTGAGACATGATGATGATGGAGGAGATCAATCTCCTACTAGTTTTCAATCAACCAACAACAATATCGATAGAAGTGATCAATTGGGAAATATGACGATGTATGGTGATCAGATGAATGAACAATTTCCATCAAATGTTAATTCAACAATTCAATTGATCGACGATGAGAATAATATGCCCGACGTCTTCATATATGATATGTTTATTCCTGGTGGTGAGAATGTGAAATATTATTATCGGAACTCTTCACATTTATACGAATATCAATGGAGAGATTATACATCATTCTCTCGCATTCAATTGAATTCACTTCGATTCTTCTCCGATCACCTTCCCCACATTTATGAGAAAGCATTATTTCAATGAAATCTTTTCCGTTTCATTCCTCCTCCTTCAAATTCATCTCCTAATCATTTACCGGTGTTCTCTATTTATGTGATATAATAATTAAAATAAAAATCTTCATTCTTCTTTTCATTTCATTGAATTAAAAAAAAAGTTTTTGCTGATGCTCATCATCATTCATCCATCATGATTGAAATGGAAATTTTGAATTTAAAAAGGAAAATTATTATTCGATTGATGACAATTATTCAACTTTTAATTCCGACCATCATTCACTCCATTATATAATTGAGGTAGAAACATCAGTAGAACATAATGAATCGAAATAGAATACGAATAGAAAAATGATGGACATAATAATTTTATTCTTAAATTTCATGACTATCCATTCAATCTTTACGGAAATGACTAATCCGTGTATGAATGGTACAACAATAATTGGACATCCCACCAATTTCCACTTATTTATTCGATGTCATAATCGACAATATTTCTCCTTCCATCGTTGTCGAGATGGAACTTATTTCAATAAGAATCATTTAAGATGTGAACATATGAATTCGTGGAGAATTTGTATCACTCAACCATGTTTAAATGGCGGCGTTTGTCACAACATCTTATTCAACCAATATCAATGCGAATGTCAATTGGGATTTGATGGAAGGAATTGTGAAATTAATATTAATGATTGCCATCCCAAATCCTGTGAGAGTTCATTCGATCAATGTATCGATCTGATTAATGGATTCGTTTGTGTCCGTCGTACACTCATTCTCCATCCTTATATTACTGGTTATGTTCAACGACGTGTATTAATTGGTGAATCATCAATTAATCTAGAAGAATCACAATGTTATAAGAATTCGAATGAAACAAAACATTATTTATCATTCCATCATCGATTTTATTATGAATGTGGAATTAATAAAGAAACGATTGTTCGGTCGTGTCCTGTCGATGAGCAATGGGATGACAACCAGAAAGAATGTGTTGGTATTAGAGAGAATATGAATATCTTCTGTTATCCAGGTGAGAACGTAGTGAGGAAACATTGGGCTGATGAAACAAAGTTTTTATTTTGTACGAAAAGTGGCCGAATGGTAACTGGTCAATGTCTTCCCAACCAAATTTTCGATGAACGGTTCAATGATTGTTTGAATGTGAAATTATGAATAGACTGCAGACTCGAACACCTTACATAATCATTTCACTCCTAAATATTCTATTCATCTTTCCATCATCCGCCTCGTTTAGTTTAGTTTAGTGGTCTCTTTCCCCAAATGTCCAAATACTTCTCTTATAAAATCAGAATAAAAATATTTTCGTCTTAAAAATCTTTCAGTCTTCTCATCATTCGTGATAAAGAATGACCTTCTATCATTCCCTATTAATTTCATTTTGTCTTCTGATCAATTTAGAAGGAATCCAAATGAGAACTATGTCTGATATAGATAATGGTTAGTAAGATGATAATTTCATTTTAATTCTTTAACAATCCCAATTCTTCTTCTTACTTCTTCTAACTTTAAGATGTATTTCCAATAGTAATCGATATGAATAATGAGACATATTCAGAGAAGGACATCATCGATATAGATGGTGAAATTGATAGAAGTGAAAATTAATTTTTTTCTAAAATACTTTAAAATTTATAGTTAATTCATTAGAAACAAATGACACGGGAAAGGATAATGTCACTACGAGAATAAATGAGTTAGGAGATATTCCAGATGATTCAGCTGATATCATCCAACCAAACGATATGTTTTTTAAATTGATGACGGATTTCGCGGACAAACTGGCACCGGAAAAGTTATCAGAGTTCCAAAATGTCTTCCAGAATTATATTGATATGCACGTGGTTAATACAGAGGATGATGCAATCAGATTGTGGAATGATTTCTTATCAATTATCGATTTATCTTATTATACGGGTAGCGATGTTAACAATGGGGAAATAAAGTTGCCCGATGATGCTAATGGTTTGCCAGTCGATAATACTAATTCGGAGAGTGGATCCATCCAATTACCGTCGGACGAAACTGGAAGTGGAATTGAACCACTACCACAAGATGAATTTAGTTCAGAGTTCGATGACTCAATTTCTTCTCTGGACGGTAGTGGATCAGGTACTGGTATAGTCACTGGATCTGGCACAAGTAGCAGTTCCGATAATTTTTCCACTAACGATGAATCGTTTTCAGAAAACAATGTGGATCAATCCTTCGGGCTTACTGGAGACGGTGGAACAACTGCTGAATCATCTGGAAATTTGGTAAATGATGACGGTTCATCAAACTTTGAATCATCACAAGAAAAGTACCCACTATTACCCGAAGATTTGCTACCTCAAGACGGAAGTGGAGGACCTCAATCTGAAATAAATGTAGGAAGTGGCGATGGGTCTTTGAATTCGAACGACGGAAATTATCTACCGCCAGATGAGTCCGGTGAAATTGATAACTATGTAGCACCAGAACCAGAACCACAGCCAGAACCGCAGCCAGAACCGCAGCCAGAACCAGAACTAGAACCAGAATCACCATTGCCCGAAGATCCACTACCTCAAGACGGAAGTGGAGGTCCTCAATCTGAAATAAATGTAGGTGGTGGAGATGGATCTTCAATTCCGAATGACGGAAATTATCTACCACCTGATGAGTCTGGTGAAATTGATAATTATGTAGCACCAGAACCACAGCCAGAACCACAGCCAGAACCACAGCCAGAACCAGAACCACAACCACAACCAGTATCGATGTTTTATTTCGCTAAATTCATTAGTCAAATTATTGATCAGATGAGTCCTCAAAAAATGAACGAGTTTCAAAAAGTTTTCCAACAGTTTATATCAAATTGGCAAAATGTGAATTTCTCAAACGCTGGAGTTCTGTGGAGAACTTTTATTCAAACGATCGATCTTTCTTATTACATTGATCAACCAACTGTTATCGACAATACTAATAATAATGATCAGACGAGTTCCGGGGATAATCAATCTGGAGATACTGAAAATTCGAGTAATGGAAATTCTGGGGAATATGGAAACACAGGCGATGGTAATTCCGGTGACAAACCGTTACCTCCAGATGAATCTGGAGAATATGGAAATACAGGCGATGGTAATTCCGGTGACAAACCGTTACCTCCAGATGAATCTGGAGAATATGGAAATACAGGCGATGGTAATTCGGGTGACAAACCGTTACCTCCAGATGAATCTGGAGAATATGGAAATACAGGCGATGGTAATTCCGGTGACAAACCGTTACCACCGGATGAATCTGGAGAATATGGAAATACAGGCGATGATGATGAAGAACTTCCTCCTGATGAAACTGGAATAATAATTGACAAAGGTATTTTTTTCTTCATATTTAGAAGGATTTGATTAATCTTCTATCTTTTTAAAGAGAAACCGAAATGTCGTTAATAATTTTTTGGTGTCTTCATAACTCTTTTTGTTAATTAGAGGACGATGATTTCTCGGAATGGAGTGATTGGAGTGACTGTGAAGAGAAATGTGTGAAACTTTTAGTTCCGATTAAAGTGCGATTTCGGATAAAGAAAGATTCATCGAATTGCAATAGTGAAGGTATGAATATTGAACGTAGTTTCTGTGACCATTTACCAAAATGTTCAGGTATGACAGTTATCCAGTCGAATAAATTCTGAATTTTATTTTATCTTTTAATTCAAAATGTGGAAGATGTGAAAAGGAGGAAGAAAGTGAACCATCATTGGAAGAATTCGTTTTACGGAATTGGTAACATGTTTCCCCATGTCCAATCGAGACCTATGATGAATATGGTGTCACCAATGACAAGCGGTGGAGTATTGCCATATGCAGAGCGACATGACAATTATAATGTGAAGCCTGTCAATGTGGAGAGGAATAGTTATATCAGTCAATATAATATGTCGAACAAAGCAGTCTCCAACTGTCTGTCTTACTGCTTGAACGGAGGGAAATGTGCAGAGAATGCATTTGGTGAACCATATTGTGTTTGTCCTCTCTACACTTCCGGGAAACGATGTGAAGATCGTATCTCACCATGTCTAGATAATATTTGTCAGTTAGATTTCGATCTTCTTGGAGAATTAATATGCCATTATCTATTAGGAATGGAGGTTCGTGCAACGTTAACCCGAAAACGGGGAAAATGTATTGCGATTGTCCGATGGGATATCAAGGCATATCATGTGAACGAGAAGTATTATGTGCCTCTGAAAAATATAATGTTTGTGTTTATGGTATTTGTGAGGAAGTTTATTTCTTTTGCCTTTTTCATTAATCTTCTCATCTTCTCAATTGAGTTAAACAACGGATTAATATGTAAATGTCATTCCGAATATACGGGAGCGAAATGTGATCAAATGATTGATCCTACAAAAATTGATTATTCACCGTATTGCAAAAATGGTGCACAACTATCTGCGCAGTATTGGGATGTTGGTAAATGTTTGTGCAAAGTAGGATGGACGGGAAAAAGATGTGAACGTTTCATTCATCATTTCAATCAACTGAATGATCGTCCTGTTGAATCATTCAAATGTGATCTTTGTCATCCATACTCATGGTGTGCGTACAACCAAGCAAAAATTGTTTGTCTTTGTTTAGAAGAACGACATGGTCCTGGTTGCACTTGCACAAAAGACGAGGTAGTCGAAGGAAATCAATGTGTCTCGAAAGATTTACGTTATTTAGGTCGCGACGATGTGAGACCATGTAAATTTCCCCATCGTGGTTGTTACAATAAGGGAAAGTGTTATCTTTATCGGAATATACGAATGTTTTGTGTTTGTCCTCCAAAATTTACAGGTAAAAGATGTGAAGAATTAGTATTATAACCATTTCCAACCGATAAACGACATTTGTCCACATTCTATCAAGTTCTTCATATACGAACATAATTCTCTATTTGTCGAATTATTTTTATGTTCTCCTTTCAACAATATTTTCCTCTTTCTTTCTTCTAATCATTTATAGAAATAAAAAACTTTCTATCTAAACTTCAAACAAATTTTTTTTTCAAGTGTAAATTTTGGTAAACATACCAACACAGGTCTCCTGGTAATTATGCAATAACTACGTGCAATAACTATACTACAGTTCATATCCAACTTTGCTGCCTTTAATCACTCTCTTATCACTATAAATAGAACTGATCTTTCTCATTATAATTTAATTCATTAATTCATTCTAAAATTCTACTAATAGAAATGTTGAAACTAAATTCAAATTTTCACAAGTTCGTTGTACGAAATTCGACGGCTGATCCAGGTTCTCGTCGTATTTTGTTTTTCTTCTTTCGATTCTCATTATTTTCCGTATTTTCTTTGACCAAATATTTAAACGAATCCGCTATCAACTCGTAATTACCGATTTCCGTTGGAAAATTTTCCTATTCACCTTATTTATGGGATAAATGCCGGAGCTCTCAAAACCGGACTGTAATAATTTGGGAAGATCTTTAACATCTTTTAATGTACGTTCGAGCACTGCAGGGAAGTCCTGTTTAGATGAATCTAGGAATGTAGACAAATTGTCTACGTTCCAAATGAGAAAAAAAGATTTATCTTCGTTCCAAATGAGAGAAAAAGATTTGGTTACGTTCTAAGTGAGAGAAAAAGATTTGGCTACGTTCCAAATGGGGAAAAAAGATTTTGCTACGTTCCAAATGACAAAAAAAGATTTGGCTACGTTCCAAATGGGGAAAAAAGATTTAGCTACGTTCCAAATGAGAAAAAAAGATTTGTCTTCGTTCCAAATGAGAGAAAAAGATTTGGCTACGTTCTTTCAGCTCACCAATCATAATATTACCATAATATCACCATCATATATATTGCCGAAGATCATAAGGAAAGAATCTCGTATTACACGAGTTTGCAGGTAAAATTATAAACCAGATTTTTAGAAGATTTAGAAACACGATTTTTCTTCCTCCAGATTGAAAGATTTCGTCTCCACGCTTCCTTCCTCGACCGGAATACTACAACATCCAATGGTTGCAACAGATTTTAATTTTTCTAATGTAATTATAGGCATACAAGGTTTTTTTTAATTAAGAAGGATAAAATTTTTAAAAGATATTTTCGAAACATGCAGAAGAGAGAAAAATATACTCCTATGCAAAATGCCCTGTTAATGCATGAAATATTTTAATTTTTTCAAATTTTTTTGCACTATCTTGAATAGGGCTATTTTATGATATCCACCTTTACAAAAGATACTTCATAGAACAGAAATTATGACCTGTTTTATAAAAACGTCAAAGTGTCCGATTACTTTAAATTCCTTCTGTATAAGGGCAAACAATCCCTTTTAATACAAGTTTTAAAAGTTTCTTCCTAATTTGCCTCCACTTTCCTACATTGCCCCATACGACGGTAGTATATGTAATGATTGATAAGCTCACGTTTGACTTTATCTCATCACAATACCCACAGCCGATGAGTGATGAGAAACTAACGGCTGAGCGTGACTATCACCAGGAACCAACCAGATGATATAAACAACAAAGTCACTGATAGACGCGTGACGCCCCTATAACAGCGTATAATTAAAGAAGACGTTCCACTTGTGCCATAGATTGTAACCGTCTTTCTGTTAATATATCTGACATACCCTTAAGGTTTAAGACAGTTCACGTGTGAGTTCATCGACATTAATCATCGATGCACTACTATAAATATAAATCGTTTGTTCTGATGTTTATCAAATACGTTATCAAATCTTAAAACACATTTTAAATTCAATTTATCATTTTACGACACTATATATATATTTTAATGTTTTGCATTCTTAATAAACTATCCGTTTAACTTCTTTCTAAATGACTAGCCCTCTAGTCTCCTCCTATCAATCCTATACAATTTGCTTGTAAGTTGCCTCATTTACATGTATATTAATAACTAGCAACTCAGACAATCCTTACGGATGATACGGAATAAAGTGGAACGATCGTGGCAATTGCCCATCTACACTAAAGATGTGGATTTGGAGGAGTGACTCCAAAGTGTTGTCGCAAAGTTTGCATATTACCATCTAAATGATGATAAAATGGCTGCGACAATGAAGCAGCTAATCGATCATAAGATAACGAAAGATATCTTCTTATTACTAGGTGCGGTGCCGTCATTACAACAACTGACGGAAAACCTGAGAAGTACCTATATGTGGTCGATATATGTGGAGATAATGATGAAATAATAGAAGAGCAGTGATAAAATGTTCTCATTAATTGACAAGATGTTACTCGTTAATGAACATTAACATAATAATGGAAATAATGATATCACACAAACGTCCATAAAGAGGAAACTTGTGCCTACCGTTTTATCTTACTTTACCTTTACTTTTCTTTTCGTCATTCCTCTTATCAACAAAAAACTATCTTGTTCTTAAACATTGGTTCTCGGATGGCACAACGCTAACATACACAACACAGAACAAATTACAAGATCACTCAATTCGAACAGACGAAGAGAAGTTTAAAAATGACATATGCATCCTTCACAAAACACATAGTTTTCTGAATAATTTCACATTATGTCTCAATTCTAGAACCTAGACATCGCAAAAATCGTAAACTGAAAGCGATAAATTGATTGAGTACAACAGTATTCCGATAACATCATTAAAAATTAGTCGTAGATGGCAATTAATCTTTTAATTAACACAGAAGAAACATTGGAATAATTATGGATGATACACAATGTCAAGAAGGAATATAATGTACAGTACCATAAGATTATTGAAGATTTAATAATTGATAGGGTTTGGACGGCTAGTAGAAAGTATAGTGAAATTGACTACAAGAATTTTAAAAGCTCTTATGTTTTACTCTGGAATTCATTATTATCTTTTGATAAAAATGATGTGCGGAAATTCGCTGTACGAAAAATGGTACATTTTAATTTAGCTTTAATTACGTTCGAAATACTTACAGTTAGAATACAAAAGAAGAACAAACTAATCGAAATGATAAATTGCAAATAAACGAAATATTTTGGTTTTTCGCAATTCCTCAATGAACGGACAAATATGAGTTCAACTAACAAGAGACTCATGCAGATAGGAAAAATAAAGTTAAAGATATGTGAAAATAAAAAAATGAGTAAAATAGTCATACTTTTATTATTTATAATTCCAATCTGATAGTGAAAAATTTAAACTTCTGTTCATCGATCTCGTTATTCACAGTCCGTGATACGAGCTCTCTCTACGTCATTCTCCAAATACGTTACAACGTATTATAAACAATCATAAAATCACGAAAGTATTATGTTATTATATTTTAGTAGTTAATTGAATATTTTAACATTAAATTAATTTTTTTAATTTGAATTCATATTCATTTAATTTATAACGTTGTTCATTGGTGATGAGATTGGAGGTGTTGGGAGAAGAGAGTAATATAGATAAGAATGTTGTGTGATATGAGTCGCTGGCTATGTTGTTGGATGAAGCAATCGAATCAACTATTTTACTTTGAATGTTTCTTGGAAATATGGAGAAATAATCAAATTCCTAAAGAATTAAATAGACAATATTGAAAAGATTGAATAGAAATTAACTTTAAGATTGATGGACTTGTTGTTGTTCATGATATCGGTATAAAGCGGATCGCTAACTATAATTTTCAGTAGGGCCATGTCATCCAAAAATTTCAAAAAATTCGTTTTCGTTAATTCATTAATGATGTGAATAATGCTTTTTTTAGTAACGTTTAATTTGAGTTGTTCAAATAAATTCAGATATTCATTGTCAGTAGGAATGGAATCAAATGAAAATACTGGTAATGTCCATAAACCAGTTTGAATGGATAAACTAAAATAACAGATTAAAAATCATATCTTAAAAGTTGAGAAACTTGTCTAGGAAGGGACATATGGCAAATCCGAAAGGTTGATAAGTTGATTGATCCTTCGGGTTTACGGTGAATTGTTTGATATCAATGATTTCGATAATTTCAATAAGAATGAAATTAAATTCATTTCGTTCAGGTCTTAAGTTCATCATATCCGGTTGACAAAGAAACCAAGTTCCATCGGGTGTTTGTAAATTTTTTTCATTCATTTCGAATGAATTAAAATATTTGATATGACTATTTGTACTCGTCTCCCAATTGATGGGATTGGAATAACTTTTCACATTTCCTTCAATATTATTCGGTATAGAATGGAATTTGTAGAAATATAAGTTTTCTTTCAATTTTTCGTTCATCGCAATTAATGAACATGTCTGTAAGTTAACGCCAATTTGGTCATCGTAAAATCGAACTCCGAAGAAATCGGCACATTCGATTTTTCCAGTATTCTTTAAAAACATATTCTGATCCAAATTTGAGTTCATCCATTCTTCGACGTTATTGGATAATGATCTGTCTAAATGATCACCAGTTTGAAGGAAAAATTGTAGTGATTGTTTCAAGGTCGGTTTCTTCGATTCCTGCAAACGACGGAAACCTCTATTTGGTAAATTTTCGATTCCGATAAAATTTTCATTTTTCTCCATCCAAATAGTATAATCGTCGTATAGTCTCGTGTCAAACGATGAGGTGAATGCTCGTCGACTATAGACATCGCCGTCAAACGGTGGTAATTTGGAAAAATCGGAAATGGTATTTGATTT
>JALJEE010002981.1:0-26913 GCA_023231475.1 Seison nebaliae | reverse complement strand
ATTTCGGATCAAACATGGTAGATTCAAAAAAACGTTTAAATTCATCGATATCAATTTGAGAAGAAGAAACAGAACTTTTCCTCATAAGAGACCAGAATTTCGACGTATCATTTCTGGAGATAATATCATGATACTTTTGCTACGATACTTTATTGGGTATTTTTTAATGTGAATTATTTATTAATTGTTATATAAATAAAAAATGAATAATAAAGTTTCTAATTCATTCTCAGTCATAAATAGACATAAAGGATAAAGAAGTGAAATCTAAAGTGAAATATGGAAAAAGAATTTTAATTCAATAGCTTAGCCATGTGATATGTTTAGGGAGATATGCCGAAAAAGGATAAGAAGAAATCATCAACATTAGGCAATCAATTGAAAAAAAGTTTAGCGACTCGACAATTGAAGGATGCGTTTCTGGAGAATAATTTACAGAAAACGAAAGCAGAATTAAATGACGAAAAACGGAAAAAATTAGAGACGAAATTGGAAGAGACAACGTTGGAGAAATTGGTGTTGGTGGCACAAGAAAAAGACGATGAATATGATCGTTTGAATGAAGAGAATATTCGATTTATTAATCTCGAACAGAATATTCATTCGAAAAGAAATGAAATACGAAAATTACAAGAATTACATGTTGAAAAATTATTGGTTCCACGACGTCCTAATTGGTCCATCGAATCAACAAAAGAACAATTAGAATTAGAAGAAGAGAATGAATTTATGGAATGGAGAAAGAAATTAAATGAGATCGATAGGATTTATGTCGACAAAGATTCATCTATTCATCTCCAAATGACTCCATATGAGAAGAATTTGAATGTTTGGAGACAATTGTGGAGAACTTTGGAATTGTCCGATATTCTCATTCAATTAGTCGATGCTCGAAATCCATTACTATTTCGTAATGCTGATTTGGAAGATTATTTCGATTCCATTTCTCGTTCGCTCAATATCACGAAAGTGAATATTCTCGTTTTCAACAAATCTGATTTTTTTTCTCCTCAACAAATCGATGAATGGAAATTTTATTGTGAAAGTCAATTGAAAATTAATGTGATATTTTGGTCGGCGAAAGTAGAGGAGAATACAACAACAACTCATCAATCATTTCTTACAGACAGTGATGAATTTCTAGAAAGAATTCTTAAAATTTATCGAGACCAATTAAAAGAGACTGATATGAGGAAGAAGAAATTGACGATAGGAATGGTGGGATATCCGAACGTCGGGAAAAGTTCGACGATAAATCGAATTTTGGGACAGAAAAAAGTTTCCGTTAGTGCCACACCAGGAAAAACGAAACATATTCAAACATTTGAAATCGTCGATAACGATAATAATCCGTTAACATTATGTGATTGTCCCGGATTAGTCTTTCCCACATTCGTCGATGACGAAGCGACGTTATTCGTCGAAGGAATTTCAAATATCGATCAAATGAATAGTTATATCCAACCAATGAATCTCGTTAATTTTAATACTTAATACCAAATACCTAAAATTGAAAAAAAAATTTTAAATTCTTTAGATTTCAAAACGTTTCACCAAACAATATTGGCAATCGTTTTATAATATGATCATATCAGTCCGAAATAAACAATTGGACGGTCTCGATATTTGTGGCGCATATGCAAGTTCAATAATTTTCATAGTTTCTGAGTTGAATTAATGTATAAATAGGAAGTCGAGGCAAATTCACAGCGAGACAACAACCAAATTATTTTTTAGCAGCCAAAATAATTTTGAAGGATTATGTCAATGGAAAATTGTTATTTTGTCATGCGCCCCCTCATTTCATGGAGAAAGTGGAGGAGAGGAATGAGAAATTTCAACAAATTGGACATCGGGCACCGTTGAAAACGATTGTGGAATGTAAAGAAGAGAAATTGGATGACGGAGATTTGAAATTCTTTCAAAATGCAGTTCCATATTTTTTTTACTCAACTTCTTTTCTTTTAATATTCACTTTCTTTCCAAAACACGAACAGAAACAAGTCGGATTTGGTGTTATTGATAACAGAAAGCAATTTGACGTCAATCAAAAAAAGAAACGAACGGGAAAGAAAAGAGAGAAACTCCGACGACGATTTGCACATTTAGATGAATAAAAATTATCGATTTTCTTATTGGGAAATCCAATATTTTCTATTTATTCACATTTCATATTCGTTACATTATATATATTGAATAAAATTATGTGCATAAATCAATAACGGTAAGGTCATTGGAATGAATTGTTATTAGGTATGAGGAGAATGAGAGGAAGGAAATATTAAATAAATTTTAGTCAAAACAAAAATTGAGAAAATCGATTGTTGCCCTGAGACCAGTTTGATGCATTGAATTTCCAAATAAATTCTCCCAAACTCTTACCATTTCATTAGTGATTGAATTTGAAATAATTTTAGAAAGTCATACAACTCTTCTACATTTGAACCATCCTACACATTCAATTGAAGGATGAACAATCGGGGATATGATGACACATCATTATCTCGATCGGCCAGTGCTGTTAGTCTCAATTGTCTTTTCCGTCTTCTAATTTGATTTGTGGAAAGATATCACGTCAAACAGATGATGTGGGATTGACGGATCATGAAAAGAAGAATAAAGGATGTTGTAGCAAATTGAAGAATTGCTTCTATTGTTAGTTGAAGAGAAATGGAATTCAATTTAAAAATTCCTTTTTAGCCATTTGGTCGACGAACTTAATGAAAGACACTTCACAAGATAAAGAGTTGTACATCCGAACGACATTGCGAGAATTGATCATTTATTGTTGTTATTTAGCCGTACTTTTAGTCAGTTAAATTAGAATTTATTAATTTAATATTAATTTAATTAATTAAATAATTTATTATTAACAAATAGTTACTTTCGGTATGACTAATACGACGATGTATAATTATACGAAAGTTTTGAATGATTTGTTCATTGGAACGAAAAATTCGAAAGGTGCTTATTATGCCGATATAGCCGGACATGACGATTATTATACCGTTCAAATTAATTCTTATTATTTTAAAAATAATTATTTTAATTAGTATTTGGAAGAACAATTACTTAACGGTATTTATTGGGAGAATTGGTATAACGGTGATCCCATCGATGTGACGGATAAGACACAAGCCGGTTTCATTTATTTTGAGAACAAAGTTTTGGGCGTTCCTCGTATTCGTCAATTGAAAGTACGTGATGGATCATGTGAAGTACCGAATAAGTTTGAAGATGTTATTCTTCATTGTTTTGGACAATTCTCCAAGAAGAATATGGATAAAGCCAAATTCCGTATTGGAGCGAATGAATGTACAGATTTAGATGAAGGGTTTTATTCTCTCCCATTTTCTTATCTTTTATTTTCTTCTTTAAAAGATTTTGTTTTCATTCGGAAACAGAATTAGATGGATCATCTCATTCGGGTATCATTTCTTCATATCCTGGTGATGGTTATGTAGCGACATTGAAAAAAACGAAAGCCGAATCAAAAAATATTATTGACCATCTCAAAGCGAATCGATGGATCGATCGTGGTACACGAGCTGTCTTTGTCGATTTCACCGTTTATAATGCGAATGTCAATTTATTTTGTCAAATTCGTTTATTATTGGAGTTCCCGGCAATGGGCGGTGCTTTCCCATCACATACATTCCGAACAGTCAAATTAATTCGATACGTATCCACTTTCGATTATTTCGTTTTGGCATGTGAATTGATTTATGCTCTTTTCCTTCTCTACTATACGATCGAAGAGATTATTGAAGTTCCAATTCTATTAATTTTAAACATTTTTTTATTTTTTATATTATAATTATAAATTTAGATAAAAAAACATAAATGTGAATATTTCAAATCTTTCTGCAACGTATTAGACATTGTCATTCTATTGATTGGTTATGTGGCAATTGCATTCTCCGTTTTCCGATTTTTTAAAGTTGGAGAAAATTTCGAAAATATTTGAAAATTTTTTTTACCTTTTTCTTCTAATAGGTAAATGAAGTTTTAGATTCGATATTGAAGAATGAAGATAAGTTTATGGATTTCGAATTTTTGGGATTCTGGCAAACACAATTCAATAATGCTGTTGCAGCAGCTGTATTTCTTTCTTGGATCAAAGTTCCTATTTTTAAATTTCTCATATTAATTTTATGTGATTCTTTTTAGATTTTCAAATATATCAGTTTCAATAAAACGATGACTCAATTGAGTTCGACATTAGGACGATGTGCTAAAGATGTGGTGGGATTTTCCTTCATGTTCTTCATCGTCTTTTTCGCATTCGCCCAACTTGGATTCTTAATATTCGGAACACAATTGAAGGATTTCTCTACATTCTCCTCCTCATTGTTCCACTTTTATTCTTTAATGATTATTTAAAACTTAAATTATAATTTTTTTTAGATTTACTTTATTCCGTATTATTTTGGGAGATTTCGATTTCTACGGACTACAATCAGCTAATCGGAGTCTCGGTCCTCTCTTCTTCATTCTCTACGTATTCTTCGTTTATCTAATTCTGTTGAATATGTTCTTGGCTATCATCAATGACACGTATTCTGGTGTCAAAGAAGAAATCAGTGTTCAAGTTAATTGCAGTTAATTGAGAAGATTTTCTCATAATTCATCTGTAGGATCCAAATAATGATTTCGCTGATTATTTCCGTTCTCGTTACAACAAAATGTTGGACAAAATGAATATTAAACGTGATCGTATTATGGATATTCAAGAAGCACTAAAAAGTGCTGATGTCGATTCCGATGCCAATATCAATTATGAAGAATGGAGAACAGATTTGAAAGTTATTTAATTTAATTTAAAAATTTTGAAAAACTTCAATTTCTTTTCAGTCGAGAGGATTTGCCGATGCAGAGATCGAAGCCATGTTCGCCAAATATGACGTCGATGGTGATAGAGTGTTGAGTCAGAAAGAACAAGAATTAATGAAAGAAGATTTACAGAAACAACGGGACGCTTTAAATGCCGAATTTGATGACGCGAAAGCCAAAGAATCCCGTTAGAAAAATTCTCATATTTTCAATTTTTTAAATTAACTTAAAATTTTTCTTAATTTTTAATTAAAAGAAATCGGGGAAATTGCCGAACAAGTAGATAAAGTGGATAAGGAGACACCGGACGATAAGGAACCTGAAGTCACTGTTGTTAAACGTCGAGGAAGACATTTGGGTGATGTTGGTTATGAAGAATATAATATTTTACAACGACGTGTAGATCGAATGGAGAATAGTGTTCAAAGTATTGTGACTAAAGTTTTGTAAATTATTTCTCTCCTTTTTTAACAATTATTTTTTAATTTCTTACAGATCCATAGCGTATTGTACAAGTTGGAGACGATGGAACGTTCAAAAATGGAAAGACGTGAAATAATGAGTAAAATCCTCAATCAGATTAGTGAAGTTAGAAAGATTTTATTTAAAAGATAAAACTGAAGAAATTATATTTCTTCTTTTAAAAAATTTGAAATTATTTTTTCTTCTAGCAAATTAAACGTAATGGAAATGCTGAAGATTGGACGGAAATGGAAGAATTGGTTCGAGGGCAAATGTCTGAATATGAGTCACGTGTCAATTCTGGCAAATGAGTCTCAAATGATGAGAGAAGTGACATTATTCAAAAAAGTAATATTATTAGAAATGAGAGATATCTAATCTAAATTATTCTTTCTTCTTTTTTTCTTTTCAAAAACTGTTGATGAATCATTTTCTATTAAATTTCATTCGAATTATTTATTTCGGTTACTTGAAAGGTCTTATATCCGGGAACTTGATATCGTCGAATGATCTCTTTGATTTCATCCGACCAATTATCGGTCGCTTCGGTTGTATCTGCAACTTTGGCTTCTTCATTGAAAGAAGAAAATCCAGCCGCATCAAAATTTTCCTCAAATTCATTATTCAAATTTGATCCCGTTACTACCGTTTGTCCGCCTTCAGTTACTGATTTCCAATCTTGTACTGATGATTGGAAACTTTCAAAATTTTCTTCATAAGATGATTGATTGACAGATTGGGACGATTGATGAGATTCTTCATTCTGTTCCGTTAATTGTTGATAATCGAAATTCTCACCATTTTCAGAATAATTCAAATCGAATTTCGTGTCAACGTCTTCAGTTTGATTTGTGGAGTATAAACCACTTTCACCACCAGCAGCACCGCTTGGTGCCAATTGTTTACTGTTGATATTTAATCCATAATCCGTCAATGCCGTTTCGATGGCTCGAACATTTTGTAGTTTTCCTGAATATTTTTGTAAATATGATGATGGATTCACTTTAATAATACCCAAATTTCTCACTTCTTTAATGACTTTGGCTTTCGGTCCTGACCATTGAATGATCAAATTCTTCAATTTCTCATGAGCTTTCACTGCATTGGCTCGTTGATAGACAACTCGTCGTTTTTGTGATTTATATGGTAACCATCGTTCGATAATCAGACTACGAGGTTTCTCCGGTAATGCCGGTAATCGTTCGATGATCACTCGTCGTGGTGGTGGCAGTGGTTGAGGTAATTGTTTGGTGATTATTTTGGGTGCTGGAGGAATTGGAGGTTGTGGAGGGTTTTCTCGTACAACCATTGGCGGTGGAGTAGCTGGACGTGGTGGTCGTTGTCGAATGACAACTGGAGGAGCGGCAGGTGGCATTGGAGGACGGATTTCTTTTATAATGATTGGACCTGGTGGTGGTGGGGTGGGCGGTTGAAGATATCGAATTGCTACTTCCTGTTTATATTCCACACTCTCATTATTATTCCGTTTAATTATTTTGGGATTTGGATCATAATTAATTTTGTATGAATATTTATTTAATTCCGTTTCAGACAATTGTTGAGTCGTTTGTTGTTGAGAGACAAGTTCGGAAGATAATTTACTTTCCTGATTCCATTCGGTACCTGCACCATTTAAATTGTTAACGGTTGTCAATAATCTGGTGTTGTCAACATTGCCGACATTGGCTGTATCGTAGACATTTTCCGTCGAGTATTGGACTTGTTGATTCTCATTGAAATCATTTAGAGACAGTTCGTTTTGTTGGAAATTGTTGACGAACTCAATTCCATTTTGTTGCAACATTCGTTGATCTTCCATATTCATATTGAATTGTTGAGATGATTGAAATGAATAAGAGAAATTATTTTGAAATCGAATAATGAAATGATTAGATTCCTCAATTTTATACTTATCTTATTCGTTAATTATAATAATCGATATCGACGAATTCATTATCGAGATATGGAAACCTTCTCTGAAGGAAATAAGTTATGATAAGAAATTGACTTATTCACCTCTCTTCCGTATAACAAGACGTCGATTCTTATGATAATTTGAAACGATCATATGTCAATGAGAAAACAATCATCCAAATCGTCACTCATATCATTTAAATCCATCATTATCATAATTGTATAAATTAATTTATCGACCACTTTTCTCCTACATACATTTGACTAACCATTTTCAAATGATCGAATCGCGTCACATTACATCCAAAACTATAATCTATTATCTCTCGAACGATAGAAAGAAATGGTTCCTGTTTCAATGAGATTTCTATAAAAATTTAAAATTAATGTCGCTAAATTAATTAAGGTAATTGCTGTGTTTCGTTGTAAGGTTAAATTCCAATTAAACATTTCTCCTTTCATATTTTCCAATGAAACGAAGAAAATGTTTGGAGGAAAATTGAAAATTTTTAGTGTCGACTTTTCCGTTTGTTCTGTTTAGTTCAACATAAGAATGTCTAATAAGATCGAAAGTTCTTTTTCTTTTGTTTGTGTTTTACTGTTTTTGAATTGTAGAAAAGAAAAAAAAATTGAAGAGATACAGTAATAAAGCGAGAGATCTCATCATCTTCTCCGTAGAGAAAACTACCAAATTAACGGAGGGGATCTTAGACTTCTTCACCGATTTGGCAAATATTCAAATTCCCAAATAGATTTATGTCTTTGTTAATTAGAATCTTATGTAAGTATTTATAGTATGCCGTTCGCCGCAGCAAGTAAACCGGGTTTTTTTGCCAAATTTAAAATGCAGATCAATCAGTTTTTTGATTCCCTATGCGGTTGCTGCCAACAACCAAGTTAACATGATTATTTTAATCCAAGTTCTTCCTGATTAATTATCCACTTTTTTCATAATTTTTCAGAAAGAAAAAAAAGAAAACGTGTCGATCATTAATCGAGTCGATTGTCATATCTAATAATCGTTTAAAACATTTTGAATGATATAAATTTTTTGCTGTTTCAATAAATAAATTTCATTTTTTTCAATCAATTTATCATTCACAATATTCAGTTTCATTTGACTATTGTCAATAAACTATTTCTATTCTTAAGTGATAAGTCAGTAATTTGGAATCCCGGTGTTATCGTCACCCTTTTTTCCACTCTCATTCGAACAGTTCGCCACCTTTCGCCGTATATTTTCAGCGTTTTCGCCACTCTTTTATACAAATCAGAACTGCATTTTCCACAAATGGAGAGTTCGCCAACTTTGTCGAAACAAAGTTTCACCAACCTTTTATCAATTACTGGTGAATTCGGTGCCAGTTAATTATTGGTCTAATTATTTTACAACTTCCCACCTAGTAAGGTGGTGAACTGTCCATCATTAGGGTGGCGAACTGTCCGAATGAGAGTGGAAAAAAAGGGTGGCGAACACACCGTGTACCATAATTTATTTTTATATATCTTTTATTTTACTAATTAATTTAAAAATTAAGAATATTGAAATGGTGAGATTTAGAAATTAAATTGGTAGCTAAAATTTATCGGAAAGATAAACCGGAATCAGTGAAAGAACGAGGAATTTAAAATGAGCATTAATATTGGAAGTATATTTAGTTTGAAAAATTAAATTGTTAAAATGAATTGAAAAGGTTGAAAGGAATTTAGTTAAATTTAATTTATAAACAATTTTATTGTTTAAATTGAATAGAGAATAAATTTGTTTATTCTTATCAAAATTCGATTTGATCGTTATGAATTTCGTTAGCGATGAAGTTAAGACTTATATGCAACAATATGAATTATCTGATGAACAACTTATGCAATTAGATTATACATTTCGTCGCGACATCATCAACACTCTCAATCCAGCATTATCTGCTCAATATAAAAGTTCGATGAAAATGATTCCAACATTTATGTCGAAATTTCCGACTGGTCATGAGACCGGTTATTATTTAGGTGTAGATATGGGTGGAAGTAATTTGCGAGTTTTAAGTGTAACTCTAAAAGGTTCTCATATGAAATATAAATATTTTGGTAAAACAGTTCCTAATAAACCAGAAATTAATCAAATGAAATGGACCATACCACAACCCTTACGAACTTCGACTGCCACACAATTATTCGATTTCATCGGGAAATGTATAGAGACGTTTGTTAAGTCGCATAATATTCAAAGTAAGAAACCAATTCCGTTGGGATTCACATTCTCTTATCCTTGTATACAATCGAAGATTGATGAAGCATATCTGGTGGAATGGGGCAAAGGTTTCAATATTCCTGATATGTTTGAAAAAAATGTTGTCGCTGTCCTCCAAGAAGCAGTTGATTCATTACAATTAAATATTAAAGTTGTTGCTTTATTGAATGATACAACTGGAGTTTTGATTTCGATGATGTATCAAAACACTGATGCGGCTATTGGTGTAATTATGGGAACTGGTACGAACGCTTGTTATATGGAAAATATCTCAGAAATTAAACATCATAATTTAACTCCGGAAATGGCGGGGAATGCTAAAACTATGATCATCAATACGGAATGGGGAGCGTTTGGAGAAAACGGTGAATTGGACAGTATTCGGACCAATGTCGATAAAGAATTAGACGAAGAATCGGTCAATGCTCATAAACAGGTTTTTGAAAAATTACTCTCTGGTATGTATCTGGGAGAGATTGTGAGAAAAGTCATTCTTGATATGGTGAAGACGAATGTCATTCAAGATGATGTGGCTGATAAAATGATGATTCCATATTCATTCCAAACTATCTTTTTCTCGTCGGTTTTCGAAGACGGTGCCAACGGAATTACGAAAACGCAATATATGTTGCGCAGTTTTTTAGGAGCTAAGAAAACCATTTCTCCCACATTCTGTCATTTGGTGAAACATGTATGCAAAACGATAATGTTCCGATCCGCTCGATTGACGGCGGTGGCATTAAATTGTTTATTGGACAGAATCGATTCGAATAAAGTTGAAGTGGCAGTTGACGGTTCGTTATTCGTCTATCAACCACAATATTATAAATGTGTAGAAGAAAAACTGAGCGCGATCGGTAGGCCAGATCGACGTGTTAAACTGATTCGTTGTGACGACGGTTCAGGTTTAGGTGCGGTATATGCAGCTGCTGCCTTATCCCAATAAAAACCTTAAATTCTTAAACAAATTAAACTAAATATTAATTTACGTCTTTTTTTATCTTTGTTTCTTTTTAATTAATTTTTGTTTTTATCATGACTAGAAGTTGTTCAACCATTTCTGAAGATCCATGTATGGTAGCTTGTACGAATGAATGTTCAGATTCGTGTACAGAATATGTTACGACTTGTGATTATGTTCGAATACCTGAACGATTACCGTTGAGTTTCCAATTGTATGAAGCGTTGAGTGGAATGTATATCCAAACGGGAAACATTTTAGAAAACATTCGTCAAACTCTGGCTAATTCTTGCACTTTTAAAAGCAATAAAAAGAATCCAGAATGTGATTGTCGATATTTGAGAGGACGTAATAGCGGTAGAAGGTAAATTAATAATAATAAAGTGTCAATATATTGCTAACAGCAATTTGAATTATATTTATATTAGAGTTTTAATATGTTAAATTTGGAAAAGTTTTAGAATTAGTTTTGAAACACCAGAAAATAAAATATGAAATTTTTTAAAACTAAAATCACGAAATTTTAACATATCAAATATTTTAAAGGAGTTCATGTAATTTTTAAATAATGTTCTGCAATTGGAAAGCAGTGTGATGATGTTCGTTGAACTTCATGAAGTATAAACATATGTGAAAGTGAAAATATTTTTTCATTTTTAGTTTTAGTTTTTTTGTTTAGTTTACGTTACTTGTAATTCCGTTATTGTTACTAGGCAGTTAGAAGTAATTAGGATAAATTTCCTCAAGTCAAAATTCCTCGATCTGATTAAGAATGCCTGATGAAGTCAAGAAAAAACCAAAAATCGATAAGGTTCCAAAAAAGAAGAAGAAAGGTTTCGGTCAAAAACTGAAAGATTTCTTTCAATGCAAATCATGTTCGAACAAAAAACAAATCAGAACAAAAACAACATATTAGAATTATATTCGATATTACTACAGTATTTTGTTCAATCGTCATGTTCTTGTGAAATACCATACCAGATAATTAACAAATAAAGCTATATGATACAGCTTTACAATGGACCTAATCCATTACCATAATAATCAATTTTTTTATATCTAATCCTATTGAACTCCATAAATATAATGAAGTGACCTTAATAGGCAACTGGTTAAGATTAATGGATTAAATCTAACTAAATAAAAAAAATAATAATAATAAATCTAATTAAATCTTACTGATGATCAAACTGTCACTGCAATCACATTTAGATAATGAATTTCCTATGATAAAATTAGATCCTCTTTAGGTTTTTGTAACGAGCATTTTTAAAATTTTTCTCAATTTTTCTTCAAAAAATGTAATATTTCTACAAAAATCGAGAAAAAACTAAAAAATGCTCGTTACATTTCCCTTGATAAAATCATGAATATTGATCCAAACTGTTTGATTTTTTGAATATAGGTTAACAATTAATAATGAATTTTTTCTACATAGTTACTTCAAGAATTTGTGCACTTTTAAGTGCGCTCAAATAACTCAAAACATTTTATCGCTCAAAATAGTTTACGGTTTATCCGGAAATGCAAAAACACAACTTTTGAAAAATGCTCAATAATTATGTCATATGTGAATTTTTTTTTTAAATTTTTAATTTTTCTAATGTAATTAAATATGCTCTACAAGGTAGGCATAAAAGGTTTTTTTGATAAAAGGATAAAATTTTTAAACGATATTTTCGAAACATGCGGGAGAGAAAAAAATGAACTCTTATGCAAAATGCCCTGTTAATGCATGAAATATTTTAATTTTTTCAAATTTTTTTGCACTATCGTTAAGAGCTTGAATAGGGCTATTTTGTGATATCCACCATTACAAAAGATACTTCATAGAACAGAAGTTATGACCTGTTTTATAAAAACGTAAAAGTGTCCGATTACTTTAAATTCCTACTGTATATTAACAACTATATATAATTTTAACTTTACAATCTAATAATTCTTTTTAAATACATTAATGTGACTCCGTGGCGCAATGGTAGCGCGTTCGACTCCAGATCGAAAGGTTGCGTGTTCGAATCACGTCGGGGTCGTGATAATATTTTTATCTTTAATTTTCTACTCTGTTCATCAACTAATATTTTCCTTAATTAACGTTCGAAATCATCAGAAGTTATTAAATTCCTTTTATTTCACTATAATTTGATTTGATACTATCTATAGTTTTTCTTTTTTTATCTTTCAATATGGCGGTATAGAGTCTATTTTAAATAGACTATAGATTCTCTATAGATCTTGACATTTGAAAAGATTTATATTTCTTTTCGTAATAAGATAAAATCGAAAGAAAGAAATTTTATTAGAAAATTATTTTACAGCTTCGTTTCTTATATAATTGGGAAGTTCTTTCATTTCCGTCTAATTAAAGGGAATATAAAATGAAGAATAATAAGAAATTGAAAACTTGATGAACAATCATTGCAACACCAGCTGGGAGATTTCGTTGAATATATTCCAAAAGAACAGATGAAGTGGAACCAGTTAAATTTTGAAACTAAAAAATGAACGCTAGATGATAAAAGTAGAGAAAGGAAAACATGAAATGATTTATTATGCGTCCGTATTTCATATTGACGGAAATGTTTCCGATGGACAAATTTCGATCGAAGTAAATGATATCGATGAATTTGCATTTCATTTGAAGTTCTAAATTGAGTAACAAAATAAATCAATTTCGATAAAATACGAACATTTTATTTAAGTCGATCGCCAATTCTTTGCTGGTCATTCGAACGAATTTTTCATAACTGTTCAACAAACTCCAATCGAAACTTCTCACTTCAACTCTCAAATTTGGTATTAAGGAATCTGCATTCTATACACAAATTGAGATTCAGATATTAAATAATTGTCGATAATTAAAAAATATTAAACGGATTCATAGGCAATTTGAGGAGTTGTAGTTGACAGGAATGATTTGTTGATAGCATTGATGATTCTGTTTTTTAATAATTTATTCATTGTAATTCGAATGAAATAATTTTCAAATTTCAAATCAATAAATTTCCTTCACAAAAATTATTCGATAAATTTTTTACAAAATTTTCCTCCGAGATTTTTAGCTTACTCTCACTTAACAGCAAAGTAAAATGGAAAGTCGAAGTGGAGGAGAAAATTCGGCGGAATTAACAAGATCCAAATTACCGGCATTGAAAGTGAAAGCACTGACCATTCGCTCGAACTTGGAACAATTGATTGAACAATTCACTAAATATCGAATCGATCAACAAAGTTGGACGGATCTCTTCATGAAATTTGTCCAAGTTCAAACGGAAATCTCTTCCTTCCAAAAAGAATTGAACAGTGGGAAATTTTCAAACATTCATCAATTCGCCATAATTCCGAAACAGCTCGTTTTCCAAGAGAATCAGCATTTGAGAAAATTGACAGAAGGACGTGTATCGACTTTGGATGATGCGAAAATGCCAAATTATTTAAATACTCGTTTGACGAATTTGAATATTAATCCACCACAATCACATCATCTGGTGAGTCATAGTACGTCAGTGAGGAAGCAGAATGCGAATATTGATATAAAGAAAGAAATAGAAAACGTTACCGGTTTCACGAAGAAAATTATTGAAGATATCGATAAATTGTTGAAGGATTTGGATGAGCAGGCGAATGTGCCAAGTAATGATCATCTTCGATTAACAACGATTAAAAATGACAGTGATCAATTATTCGCATTTACTTATTATGGAGTGGAACGATCGGGAAATAAATCGAAAGGTGACGGTCGTAAAAATAAAACTCCACAATTATCCCATCATACCAGTAATTCTCGTTTAGGAGGTAATTGATCTAATTTTTACGTTTTTTACTTCTTTTGTCAGAATTAAAATTTTTCTCAATTTTAATTATCGTAATTAATGGAGCAAATATCGGAAGAAGAAATTCACGAAGTTTTTTCTTTTTTTCATCGATGATTTCTTTTTGATTGTTTTTAGCATTCCATTAATCTTTTCCATTTATTCATACGTTTTCATGTAACGGGAATTCAAAAAATAGGTTCGTCCACAATTCGTATATATATATAATAATAAAAAATGTTGCTATAGATCTTCTTCCCGATATTCCTCATCGTCAATTGATGTTGAAAGCGGTTTTGGGCAATTTGGCATTTATTTTTCAAAACGTTTCATTCTTTCAACTTTTTCATAATTTCCGTTTTCATTTAACAGTTAATGAATTTGAGTTTGGTGGAATGTATAGAAGGAAATCGAATAGTATATCATTTACGGAACAATATGGACGGTCGATATAATTATCTTCACATGTTATTCATTTTTTATTATTTTTATAAATTTTTTTTAAAATTTTATTATCTTTTAATAGAAAAGAAGAAAATGCGAGACAGTTAGCAATCAATCAAACTATCATCTTTATGCTTTCGGTCAATAAAAATTATATGGAAATCGAAAAACTCATCGATACGATTAGTCGAAGTCCATTACATAAAGTCATCTGTCAACGAAATTCAGATGGTGGAGAGGAAATAGAATTATTTTTACGACAAAATTGTGTCAAATCGAAACTGATCGTTATAAAGAGGAATGAAGAAGGTAACGAAATAATACAATTAACTGAATCGGCCAGATTGCAAATCAATCATGAATTGATTCCCAATTTCCTCGAGGCACATGGAAATGAAATTGATGGTGGAATTTGATTTGAATTTAAGATTTTTTCAATTTAACTAAATTTCTTGTAAAGTATTGGAAGTTGGTCTTATCTTGTTGTCGTTTGATGAAGGTCCAACGACCCATTCGTTTCTCATACATTTCATAATTTCTTTTTTGATACTCGATAAATCTTTCTTCTAACAACTTCTTACTTTTGGTCGGTAGTGTTCTGTTGTTTGACGAGATTGGTCGTAACATGACGTTTAGTTGGTGGTTCGATTGGGACGTATCGATTGTGTCGAGAACATTTCTTTTTGTCGATTTAATTTCAGGCAATTTCTCATTCCAATAAGAACTCGACGTTCCAGTGAATATTCTTCGAGGGAATTTATATTGTTGACAATTATCTAATCGGTTTGCTGATGATGTTTTGTTGGGGAATGTGATTGACGACGTGATAAATGACGACTTCTCTTGACGATAATGTGACATTTGAATAAATTATGAAATGAGAATTCAGCCACAATAAATCTCGTCCATTCAATTGAATGAATGAACCAACCGATGATTCTCTCAATACCAACACTTTCAACGAGTTCCTTTTATAGGAGAGTAATGTATATGGCGATTAAGTGAGTGGATTTTGAAAAGATTTTTCTTCCTTAATTACTGAGAAGAAGTTGCAAATTAATGAAACATTCGTTTCTAATGAAAACTTTAAACACAAATAATCGGAAGTGTAACGCAGAAATTTTAATTGAAAAAAAAAATTCACTGTTATTCTTCGTTATTTGCCGAACACATTAGACGTGAATGCCTGATATGGAGTTTGAATATGACACTCGTCTACATGCAATTCCTGAGAATGATTGCTTATAAAAAGAAGGAAAGAATTGTTCGTTTTATATTTAAAAGTTTCCCTTTTGAATATTCTTCTAATTCTTCCACAATCCTCATCATTAGAGACCTACTTAATTTCAACGTTCATGGACTATTAATTTTCGTTCCGGTTTCTCCTTGTGGTATGGATGGAAGGCAGAAGTGATATTGATTATTTGCATTATAGTTTGGTAGTTATTTGTCATAAATGAGAATTGTCAATAAAAGCTTTACAGCTGAATAATTTCGAATTATGAAAATAATGTGACATCTTTTTTTTCTCATTAGACATCAAATTATTTTTAAATTCCAACTACCATAATGACGACAAAAGTTATGAACCTTGAGATAAAGTTCTTTTTCAGTCTGAATCTCTTATAATATTGACATCTTATAAATTTCATTGGATCGATTTGAAAGACAATTGTATAGGTAATGCCATCAACAACGGAAGAGACAGAGATTTGGGATAAATTAGTGAAAATGGCGGTGAAAGGAAAAGAAACATCTTATTCTCCATACTCAAAGTTCCGAGTGGGTGCAGCTATTCTTGTGGAGAATGAGAAAGGAGAGAAGAAATTTTTCTATGGATGTAATGTAGAGAATACGTCGATCGGATTATCGATATGTGCCGAGCGCACTGCCATTGTCAAGGCTGTTTCCGAAGGCTATCGACTTCTTCATCGCGTTGCTGTGGCAACAGATGTCAAGGACGCGATCACACCTTGTGGCAGTTGCCGACAATTTATTCGAGAATTTGGTAAAGATATCGATATTTGTTTTACTGGCGAGAGTGGTAAGTTACGTAAATTCACTACCATAAACGATTTACTCCCATTTTCGTTCACTCCGGAACATCTACTAAATAAGAACATGTGATTTATACAGAAATAGAGATTCGAGAATTTTTGCTCAAAAACATTCAAAATTTTTTCAAATTTATTTTTCCATTCTCATAATTCCCTCAAACATATCTTTCACACAAATTATTTTGAATGATTTTTTTTTGTATAAAAAATTTTTGAGAAATAATTTTTGAAAAATAATTTATTTATAAAATTTTTTCTTACACATCGATATGTGGCACAGAATATTGATAAGTGCAACGATCGACTGATAATTGAATGTCTTCGTTCGATCGATTATTTCTCAATGGGATGCGTGGTGGAGGAGGAGGAATTTTCGATTGTTTTTTATGTTTACGTCGTTTCTTCATGTCATTTGTGGTGATGGCGGTTGTTGACGCTCGTGTCATTGGTATGGTCGTTGTTGGAATATTTTCATCTTTCTTTGTCGATAAAGGTTGAGAGGATGATGTCCTCATTTCCAAACCATCTAATTCATCGTCATGAGATAAATTTTTGGATGGGTCAAATAAATCATCTTTAACGAAAATGGATTCTCGTGCAACTTTCGATATATTTTGCATGGATAATTCGTCGTTTGTTGATTTCTTGATTGCATCCGAAACATGAAAATCGAGATAGTTGAAATGACGATGTTGGATTTTCCGTCGACGATATTTGATGAAGACATAAAGAATTAATAGAATGGAATATTGGAGAATGAGCAAGGCTAATGTACAAGCACCTGCCATTTCGGTGTCTGGTGAATCGAGAACGATAACTCCCAGAACTAAACAGAATTCACAATTTGTGGTGGATGAAAGAATGAAAATTGTTCTGAATGTGGCGGATCGACTCGATTCAAATATATCCACATCAGATGACGATGAAGATAATAAGAGTGATGGGTCATTATCATTTTTGGTTTGATTGAGTAAGGGAATTCGACTATTTCGTTCCTTCGACATTTCCGAATTGGACAAATATGAACCTGAACTTTTCAAACAATTCGTCGTACTTTTTTCCACCTTTTTTTCTAAATGTCTTCGATCGTTGACGATGTGTATGAAGACATTGAATGACGCTGCAAATAGTGCGGTGGTTATGAGGATGATTTGATAAATTGCGACGGTTGTCATCAAATGTTTATTAGTGAAAACGAGGAATATATAACGACGTGCCGAATACATCAGGAGTGCCATAACGACAAATGAGAAAAGATAAACGAGAACTGTACTCGCTTTCCTTAAATTGATGACGAATTGTTTTGGTAATATCAATTGGAGAATGATGGAAATGGCTGTTAAGAGTGTAATGCACATGGTGAACGAACTGAGATTAATTAAATCGAAATGGAGAATGTAGTTGGAATCTCCATCATACCACACATTTAAAAGTCGATCCATAAAAAATATGAATATGATACTCGTTCCAGTATATCCCATAATGTTGACGGCAATTATCGATTTCATCATATGACGATTTCCTTCGAATAAACTCGTTAAAGGAAAGGCGAATGATGAAGTTGAGAAACAGGCACATAAAACGAGACCATGACGATATCCGTTTTCAATGGGAAATAATAAAACGACAAATGTGCACAGAAATGGTTGCAATACCGATTGGACGATGACACATGTTGACACGTGCATAATTTTCCATTGACCACTCCAATAATTACGAATTGCGTCAATGTCGAAATGGAGGAATAAAATAAAATAACAAAATGCCGCACAAAATAGAAACATATATTTCGTCACTTCATCCATCATATTTTGTCTTCGGATCACTTCGATTTGAAATTGTTGAATTAAATTCGCTTGTCCTCGTTCCATCGTTAATGGATTGATTGATTGTGTATAAAATAGAAGATCACAACGTCCTATCATATTAGCTTGAATGCGAAATTCGGATGATAAAGTTGTTCGAAAAATTCCGTTATATTTCAAATCCTTCACCATTTCCATATGATAAATTAGTTGACCAGTTAAATTCGATAAACTTTCATTGTACAACATGAGACGTTGAATGAGATCGCGACGTTTTCCATCTAAATAATTATCGTAAATATTTAAAGGAACATTCAATTCGATGGAATCGTTGAGGGCATATGGTTGCATCGCATTCTCCGTCCATTTTATGGTGATATCATCGATTTTCGTTGATTTCGTCACATAAAGTACGTCAGGTGGATAGAGAAGTGTAATCAATTCAGTTCCTTGATTCACATCAGATAAATTTGCTGTTCTCGGATTGATGTCTTTTAATGAGAATAATCCCCTTCTCAATTTATCGACGGCGACGATGAATAAGAGAATATTTTCACCTGTTTTCCTAGTCCAGTTAAATTCGACTCGACCAATTTTATCTTCAGCTAAACGAGAAACTTGACTGATATCGACATCGATCTCTTTCTTACGAATACATGATATTTCGGTGATAAATTGCGAGTAAATGAACAGAAAATTTATGAGGAAAATTTTCATTTTAATTCTTTTCTCATGAAACTAAAAGAGAAAATGTTATCTAAACAAATATATCATTTAAATTAAATTTTCTTATTTATTAATCAATAATTGATTATCAACATAAATATTACAAGTTAGAAGTTACACTTGAACAGCAGTTGGATGGAGAATGAAGAAAGGAAAGAAGAGAAAAGTGAAAATGCATTCCAGAGAACATGAGAAACTCGTCGATAAGTTGAGGAACTCTAGAAAATGCAAAGGATGGAAGAAGGATGAACTTAATCTATTACATCATTCTAGAAATGGAAAACTAAATTTTAGCTATTGTATTGTCGAATAGAAACCATTTACAAAACCATCAAACAGGAAAATTTACCTTGTTCATTTCGAAAAAGACGAAAACGGAGTAAATGGGAAAGGAGAAGAAAGAGATAAATGGAACATCGACGGAGAAGTTGAGACGTTTTCGACTTACCAACTTTTCTTTACGTTCAACTTATGAAGTGGAAGAGAATTACGTAAATTATCGATTGGAGGGAAGATGGAAAATATCGAAAGTTCGATAGAAGCAATAAAAAAACGTTTGTGAAGAAGAAAGGAATAAGAAGAAGAAGAAGAAGAAGAAGAGACTCATAAAATAACTTCAACAATAAATAAACAATCGACATAGACGTATATCAACTCTTGAAACTCCCAAAACTAATTTGAAATTTCTGGGACAGAATTAATTAATTCGATTTGATTTAGCTTAACTATAATTGTCGTTCTTTGCAAATACGATAAATATTCAAATTGTATCTCATTCGTCATTAAACAATCAATGATCGATTGGAAATTGACGTGAGATTAGAGACATTGGATGTAAAGGAATTGGAAGGAAACAAAACTAATCAATTCTTATTATTAGTTAGGTGTATTTGTGTGTGTGTTTGACGAAGGAATTTCTCTCTCGACTATGTCACTTGTGCCAGCCCAATTTCCTCCCATTCTTCATTCTTGCTTTCTTTTATCACTGAACGAAGTTTAGCGATCAAATGTAGAATTATAATATTCTACTTTGTTCAACGACCTGTTCCACTTATCAAGGTTATCCAGATATCATACAACATTATTGTTAGTGTAATCAATTAAGAACCAATTGGTGTATGCAATTCTTCTCAATGTTATTCCCATTGTTACACAAACCTGCCAACAAAATTTTCGATGCATTTAATGTTAGCATAATTCTCTTTTACAATATTTACAAGTTCTCCTATTTTCACTAACCACCCAATTCGCTTTATATTACCGGAAAATACGTGAAAATTTATATCCACTCATCGAATGATCATCTTTTACGGACTTTTTCCAATTATCTTCAATTTTTTTGCTATTATGCGAACTTTTAATATTCCATATTATCCACATATGTTCCTCTGATTTTCATTTAACTAACTTATTCTCTACTTCCTCTTCCATTCAACTACCGTTATTGTGTGGTTAATTCTCATTCGATGTACTACTATTATAAATAATAATAAATATTTGAAGTTTTCCTTTATCTGCTAAACAATGAACTAAAGGCGAACCTTATGATGAATGAATATTATTATTCAACATTCTACCACATAATTAAATTGACATATGTATATTAAATCATGGAAATTATACAAAAATTAATTTTTATAGTATTTTCAATTTAAATTATATTACCAACAAACAGTTACGTATATCATACAAAAAAAACTTAATCCTTACAAAATTTTTTTGAGGAACTCTTAAGAATCTTTTTTTTGAATTATTTCCGATCTCATTCCTCATACCATTTTTACGGTGATTGCATTAAGTATTGATGATTATTTGGGAGCAGCAGAAAATTTTTATCCAAATAAGTTTTAAGAAATATCGACAACACCAAATTGCCGAACAAAGTTGTTAGTTATTTTAAAATTTTCACTTATTCGTATTCTCATAATTTTTTAATTTAGTAATAACAAAAATGATAATTAGAAATTTTCGATAAAGTTCTTTCCCCAAAATGTTTCATCAATCAAAAGTTAAAGATAAAGAATTTTAATATAAATTGTTCGTATAAAATTGAAAAACAATTTGCATTTTTTACATTATTTCATCCGTTGTTGTTACCGACACACCACTTGGATGTAATCGAATAACTGAGAAAAGACATTGAATTAAAACAAACCTAAAAATATAAACTAACAAGCTTTATTCAAAACTTTTGTACTTTTCTCCATTAGCGACAGCGAAGTTTCCTGCACATTCCACAATTTACAACTAACAAGAAGTTCGAGAGAAGTTGAAAGATTAAACGAAAAAGAAATTTAACATTGACACCATTTCGAACAATGTTCGTTGAAGAAGTGCATTTTGTGTGCCACTTGACAAAATCAGATTCTGAATAAATTTTATTCTGAAATAAATATGGAAAAATAATTTGAATTTAACTTTACTCCCACAAATATGAATGAAACGATTCGCTATCGCAATCATTTGTTGGCGTAAAAGTTGATTCTCTAAAGTTGGACCGAAATTTAATTCGACCAAATTCTCATTCTTACAAAGCTAATGAGATTAGACAATTGAATAATGTCATGAAAATTTTAACTTGTCTGATGACGTTATATTTTAAGAAGACAGGTTCATTCTCATATAATTTAATAGACAATAAATCGAAAGTTTTCATTGCGCATAATTTCTTCGACAATTAAAAAAAATGTTTTTGAAAATTTATGAAAATTAAAACTTGGAGCATTTTCGTTGACATCGTTTCCACAGCAACCACATCATATTTCTGACAATCTTTCGAATTCTGAAAAATTATCATATACATAAAATTTAGAATAACATGCAAAATATTCGAACAATATAAGGATAATTTGAGGTTTCATTTACAACTAATGTCAATCGTTGAAATACATCTACCCACAATTTCCCGTCACTCATTTCCTATAAGCGAAACTTATTTATAAATTATACAAATAAATGAACATTCGCCAATGCTTCTTTTGTCCACCTCATAATGACACTGTTTTCGTACGGTGGTTGCAAATCCTTCTGTCGTCCATGCTCAGTGATGGGAATTCGAATAGCTAAACAAATTCGTCTTAAACCAACTGGGAAAATGAAGAACTATAACAGATAAAGTAATTGAACTTCGAAAGGATTCCCTTATGAAATTTTTTGCTTTCTTCTCATCTGTTAATGGATCAGGAACACTGTCGATTTCATAATCGTGAATTAAACAATTCAGATCAGTTGGAAGTTTTCTGTTTTCAAATTCCAAACAGTTAAGATCATTCACATAATCTTTCTTAATTTTCATCAATTTTCTCATTTTGACTTATTGGCATGATATTATTTGAAGGCTGTAAGTTCAAAATTTATGTTAATTATTTAAGATATAATTTTTTATATTGACATCTTGCCACAACAATTTCTTTTCGAGTTATTTTCCGACTATCTTAAAACTATCGAGATTATTTAGATAAGTATTTAATCCATTCCTAAAAAAAAACTTACTCATAGAGTTGGTGAATATTATTAATTATTGAACAAAAAATTAATCAGACATATCTCATCTTATAACTTTATAAATTATTATTTATATATAATATAATAATCATAACATGAATAAACATTATTTATGATATTAATCACCTGCTATTGTACCTAATACCGTTTATTTCAGAATTACATAGTTTTCAATTAAATCTAATGGCGTTTTTCATTTCTGACATGTCGGTAGTTCGAGTTCGATATATACAACATCTCTGATCGCACAAATGATAAATGTAAAACATCGATTCCGAAATTGCACTACTCTTTCAATGTTATCCTCATTCACTCTATCAGGTTTTCTTTTGCTATTCGTTGATTTAGCTGGATTTGTTATTGTTAACCTTTTATCTATAATCCAACAATAATTAAATAGAAGCTAAATTATGAGGAGAAAATTTGTTTACTGCAGTGCATCATACAATTTATTTCAAGCAATTTTTCAAAAAAAAAACACTATTATAACTTCTAACATTATTTTTTATTTATTGGTTTGGGTTGTTTTGCAACTGATTTCGGTTGCTGGGAATCATGGTGGGAATTTGTTGATGGTTTCGTTGTTTTATCACCTTTTTCGCTAACTTCATAATAAATATAATAAATAATATAAGTGTAAGAATTATTAGGATCACGTTTCTTAATTTTAAGAGCTTTTAAAACAGGATGATACCAGCTAGATTTTTTTGCTATTTTCGGATTTGTTCTCACTTTTTTACTGAAATTGATGGCTATAAATTGCTTATTAAATTATAAACTAACATAACTCTGGACTTTTTCTTTCCAGGGTTAGTCTTCGATTTAGGTTTGTTAGTAAGTTTTCGCAAAATGAGGAAACATGACAAACACAATAATAAAAACAGTATCGGGGCCACAACGACTATGATAATCAATTTGAGTTTTTTATACATAAAAGGATTTTTTGTTATTGTTTCTAAAACGAAAGATAAATTAAGAATTTTATTCTAATAAACTTTGTCGTACATTTGATACGTTGATACTTTCGTCGAATCCTTTAAATATACCAGGTTCTTTTACCATTTGGTTATATTGTTTTTCATTTACCTACTAAAGTGTCGAAATATATTTTCAAAAAGTAAATTTTTACTTCAGTAGTGGTAGTTAATTCAGCTATGCATTCTAGTTTGCCATTCTTATATCTACTTTCAAAAAAATTTAGTTCCTCTATTGTCCATTGAACACCTTGATTGTCTTCGTAATCCTAAGAAAGAGAACTTAATATTTTAGATAAAATAACGAATTGAACAGTAAATTTTTTTTTCATAATATTCTCACATAATTTTATTTTATCGTTTAAAGTTGTTCTTGATGATTTCATGAGTTCTTCTTCCTCGTCGGTGATATCGAAAGTACTGGCAATCAAATTCAGTGTTTTCTTAATTTTTTTAATCTCCTCTGATTTTTTCTTGACTTAACATAAGGCGAATTTGACACAAATTTTGAAAATATGTGATTGGTCAATATTATTATTGCAATAGTTCAAGAAAGGTATAACTTTTCTTCACTAATTTCTTTTTTAACCTCATTTCTGTCTTTGGTAATGTCTTTTTCCTCTTCGGTATCTTCTTGATTTTTTTTGGTGTCTTCTTGATTTTTTTTGGTGACTTCTTGATTTTTTTTGGTGTTTTTTTGATTTTTTTTGGTGTCATCTTGATTTTTTTTGGTGTCTTCTTGATTTTTTTTGGTATCTGCTTGAATTTTTTAGGTATCTTCTTGAATTTTTTGGGGATGCTCCAGATTTTTTTTGGAATCTTGTGGATTTTTTTTGATATCTTCTCGATTTCTATTGGTATTTTCTGGTTTTCTCCTTTCGCATTCTTATATTTTCTTCTCTTAAATCTTTTAACTTTTACCTTAACTATTAACATAAATATTAACAATTAACTTGCTACATATTAATAATCAAACATTCAAACAACCAATAATAATATAGTAAAAAATTATGATTAATTATATAATATATTAAACATTCTGATCAAAATATTAGTAAATCATATCATCTAATTGTCTAACAAAACATATATTACCAAGAATGTAAATGGAAATTAAATGTTAATCTGTTTACATTAGTTCTACATTCATAAGGCATGGTATCTCTCCACATTCATTATCTCATTATTTTATTCTTCACAAATTCACAAATTATTTTTAATAAAATCTTTCAATCCGTTTCACATCATGTCGATGACTGATATAGAGCATGTGTCGAGGATACTAAAATGAATGAGTCTTATAAGAAGCCATTTTGATCGATTCCTCTAAAAGTTAAGTTAGATTCATAGACTATAGGTTAAACTTTTATCTAATGAATACATACCTTTTAGCATAAACAACAATAAATTAGTAAAAATAAATATTAATAAACGAAAATGGATAAATTTTTTAAGGACTACAATATGATTTTTTTTAATCCTAACCATTCTTTTTTTTCTTATAGAGATTTTTTTTCTCTCACAGAGAAATCGTCAAAAATTATTTCAAATATTAACCCAATTCATCGAAATATTTGGCAAAAGTTTTTGGAAAAACTACTCTTTTTATTTTCTCGCCAATACATTCATATAATGGAGGCATGACCTGGTTTCTATTTATGTTTGCATAAACAGTTATAGCTTGAAAATTATCTAAATCACGTACAGCTATTTCAGAAGAAACTGGTTCCTACAACATAATCTTGTTTTTGGGCCTTAAAATGCTAACTGTGCATACTCCATCTTTCTTGTTCCTAAAAATATTTTTCACATTTCAATATTAAATGTTAACTTATATAGAATGTTAAATCCTTCGTTATAATAAATTTCGTTATTTTTTGATCCAAATATTAATCGTTCAGGGGTTACATTCGATCTTCCGTTAAATATTTCAACCAATCTGAATTTTAATCTACCTATAATTATACAACATTTCATTTCTCTAACATTCACTAATGACCTACTATCTGTATATTTGAATGTAGGTACTAAGTTATTTCCACAGAGTTTTTCCAGCATTTTCGCCGAACGTGCACAAAACCTTTCTCGTTGCACCTTGTCCACGGAGGAAGTTATTTTTCCGAAACACATTATCATAATGGAGAATCGTAACAAATATATCATCTATTTCCACTGATTATTTTAATATGATGAATATAGAAAAAAAATAACCAGGAAGTAAAAATTTTACGACGGTAATACTATGTCAAATAAGAATAATTCAAAAACAAAATTTCTGTTTCTTCGGTCTTTAATCTATTTTAAGTAGACTTTTTCGGTTATGTTTGGGAGTTACGGTTAAACAGACAGCTTTAGGAGCTATTAGATAAAATGTCACCCCTATGACACAAATATCAATATTCATGTCACTTGGAAATAAAACCACAATCATTAACTAACCATTTGTAAGAGGTCTAAACATAGTCCTGGCTATTCCAACAGAAATGGACAACTTGCCTTAACGAAAAGCAATTAAGTCGCAATTCGCCGAAACAATTAAAAGATATACTGACCTTTGATCATCGTTTCTTGTTCATCTACTGAAAACTGTTCCGAATTAATGTTTTATTATTTACGACTTGTGATCCAATTGTTAACATTTATGTCCTTATCACATTTTACGTAATTGACCTAATGACCCTAAGGACATCTACATAAGTCGCGCAACATATCTCATATATTCATTCTAACAATAACAAATAACAAATTACAACATGTTATATAATTACAATTAACAACAATTGTAAGAAGTCATATTATAATAATTGTAAAATTACTATTTTGCTTTATGAAATTTAATTGAATAAAAACAATTAATTCTTAATAACACTATAAAAAACCACTATTTTAAGCTGGGAATTTTTTGTTTCCTATTTTCCCCCGGTTCCCTCATTGCCCCAGTTGACGGTATTAAGAATTTATTTGCCCTTATTTTAATTTAAATTAGTTTACAACAATTGCAGTGGTAAAACTGCTATGGAGATGCCGGGTTTCGATCTACCAATTGAGCTACATCCCCATATGAATAAAACTTTGAAGTTCCTTAAGTTTAATTATACCTTTGGAAAGTTGAATTATATATTAATTATACCTCTTCGGTATTATTATTATCCTACGTCTATATATTCATGATAAAT